>CM076577.1:919679209-919855030 GCA_034641835.2 Pinus albicaulis | reverse complement strand
CTTCGAAAGCTTGTTGCTATTTTCCTCCCCATTGCAAGCCTTTCTTCACACTTGTCACTACATGCATAGGAGTTGCAATGGAAGAAAATTTAGCAATACATTTCCTCCAATATTGAGCTGCACCTAAGAAACTTCTTACCTCAGTAACTGTTTTGGGTGTGTACCAATTCACAATGGCCTCCACTTTAGAAGGATCAATCCTCAATTCTCCTCCTCCTACAATATGTCCCAAATAGACCAAAGAATTCATTCCAAACTTACATTTTGACATCTTAGGAAACAATTTCTCTTTCTTCAAAATATCAAGCACTTTATTTACATGCAAGACATGATCTTCTCTTTTTTTGATGAAAATAAAATTTTCATCTAAGTACACAATAACAAAGTCATCAAGGAATGGTCGCAAAACATTATCCATAACCCGCATAAAATTTGTCGGTGCATTACATAAACCAAAAGGCATAACTAGCCACTCAAAGAGACATTGTTTGGTTTTGAATGCAATTTTACATATATCACTTTTTGAAATTCTTAATTGATGATATCCACTTCATAAATCTAACTTAGTGAAAAACATTTCTTCTCTCAGCTGATCAAGCAAATCATCTATTCTTGGGAGTGGGTAACGATTTTTTACCGTAATTTTGTTCAAGCTTGAAAATCTACACACATGTGCCAAGTCCCATCTTTCTTTGGTATCAAGACTATGGGTGAACCGCATGGCGAGTTGCTTGGCCTTATGCTACCTTTATCCAACATCTCTTTGATTTTCCTCTTTATTTCATCATTCTCCATTATCGACATGCGATACATACCGATGTTTGGAAGAGGACAATCCTGTTGCTACTGAATCTCATGTTGAATTTCCCTTTTTGGAGGCAATCCTATTGGCTCCTGAAACATCTCATGATGCCCATTAACCACATCATATAATTATGATTTCAACTTAGAATCACATCCCTCAAAATATTCATGATTAATATTAGATTTGGGCTTAATCATAAGAAGAACAAAATTCTTACTTGAATTTACCAGCCTCTTTACCTATCCAGCATTTACGAAAGAAATATTTGTCTTCTTGCGGTGTGCTCTAACAATGAACTCCTTTCCATATTTGAATAAATTATACTTGTTCTCATGGCGATAGAAGATTGCTTTCATGTCATACAAGTAAGGACTCCCTAATACAATACCCGTTATTTCAAGCGGAACCACATCTAATTCAACTGTGTCAACAAAGCTTGCAGTGATTGCAAACCTCAATGTACATTTCCATGTAACCTATAGATTTGCATCCTTACAAATCCAACCCAATGGATATGGTTTTGGATGTAGTATGGTTTCAAGGTTAAGTTTTTTGACCAAATTTTCAAAGATTAAATTTGCTTGTGACCCATTGTCAAAGAGTGTGTCAATCTTGGTATGCTTGGATATGACCCTCATATGAAACAATTTTATTCTTTCTTCTTCATTTGGAGTGTTTATGAGACAATTTGATGTACTGGTAGTGGGTTTAGTTTCAATTTCTTTTCCCTCCATGTTCTTCAATCCCATGGTTGTAATTTTAGTCTCATCACATGAATCAGACCCTAAGTCATGTTGAGCTGTAGCAGCAGTTTTTTGTTTCCCTTTGTTATTGGGTTTCTTTGGTCTCAATTCTGGATACATAGTTTCCAAAAATGAGTTTCATCATGGCCTTCTTTTGAACAATGTTTACAAATCGTTTTTTCTCCCTCTTTCTTAACATATGTATTCTGTTTGTTTTTACCTTTTGGGGACTTTTCCTTGACTTTACCCTTAAAAGGTTTCTTCCTACCCTCTTCAGGAATGTTCTTCCCTCTAGCTTCTAGATGTGTGGCCTGAACACAAACTTCATCTAGACTGGTGGGGTTAAACATGAGGATAGTATGTTTTAGGTAGCTATGTAAGCCTCCTATGTACTTTAGCAAAGTGTCTTGGCTCTGCAAATCCACCCGTAATAAAAGAGCTCTTCTCCTAAATTCGTGGGTGTATTCTTGCACATTTTGTCCCTTTAACTACCTAATGTTCTTCCAGTTCATGATGGATTTTTTCATATGAGCTAATGAATAAAATTTTTGTTTAATAGCAGCAATAAAATCTTACCATGATAGAATAATCTTACCATGTTTCTTGATTTCCTCCTATGTCTTGGCTTCCCACCAAACAAGCGCCACATCTTCCATTATCAAAGAAGCTAATTGAATTTTGGTATCATAACATTGAAGGTTTTGTATTCTTAAATAGACCTCCAATTGTCGAATCCAATTATCTAGCTTGTCTGCATTTACTTCACCATTAAACATTGGCAATTCGAACTTAACATCAAGTTTTAATAAAGGAGATTTACCAGTTCTCTTGGACTTGTGTGGCTGATGTACTGAAGAAGAGCTAGAAGATGATGATGGTGGTGGTGGTGAAGATGGTGGCTCTCCATTGCCTCCATTTCCTCAATTTCCCTTCTTTGACTTGTCTTCATCATGTTGACCTCCTGAAGATCCTTGTCCTTCATTTTGGATTTTAGATCCTTCCGCTTCCATTCTCTCATGCATTTCTTGATAAAGAATTCTAACCATCTCAGTCATGTCAAGAAATGCTTTCCTAAACACTCTTTTTTCTTCCTTAGGGTCAACTTCTTCATGAATTTCTCCTTCCTTATGAGACATGCTTAAAGGAGATTATGCTTCTTTAGGAGGTGAAATAGGTGGTGGAGATTGTGGAAATATTTCTCTCCTTTTCTTTGGCTCCTTTTGAGACCCTCCTACTTCCACCAATTTTCCTTCTTCCCTTTTGAGCTTGAGCCTTGTAAGCATCTAAAACTTGCAAACAGTTAAACAATTCTTTGCACTAAACAACACCAGAGAAAAACTCTAGCTCTGATACCACCTGATCTGAAATGACTATATTATTTTTGTTGTGCTAAGGGTCTTTCAGTTTTAAAAACATATGCATAATTGGTTCATTAGTTTGTATAAGGATTAAGGAGTTTTTCCATGAATTATAGATGAACTTTAGTGAATTAGAAGCATAAAATAAGCATAAATAACATTGAACAACAGTGTAAAACAGAGAAATAAGTCACCACATGAAATTTACACATCAGGCATGATGAAGCAGTTCACCCCTCCTAGGCTACATCTCCTGGTCCAGCTCCCAATGGATTTTCCATCTTTCATTATGCTCAAAATTATGCTATTACATGTATTTATTGTACTCTAATGGTTTTTTTCTCTACACCAATGGCTTCAACATGCTCCAATTAGTCAAGAATGACTCTTCATTCACTCAAAATGGTTGAATAATGAGCCTCCTACACTTTTTCCCAATATCTCCTAGGAAAACTCCACTAAATGTGGAGAACTCTAGTTAACTAGAGTTAACTTAGGGCTAACCCTTATCCGTTCCGCCTATCAATCTGCACATTCAGTGTTACGGTTAGGATGGTGGCCACATGCGCACCCCCAAACATTAAGTGGCTTATACGTTAGCGAAAATAATATCAGAGTTTCATTAAACATACACGTTCACGATCAAAAGGCACTTATGTTTTAAACATATCACACATAGCCTTAAACAACTTATATTCACGCGGAACAGGTTTCTCGGGTCCCACAGCATGCAACCAAGCACAGCACATCGCAAGTCTCTTGCCCGCAAGTTTAACTTGGTACTGGTAACACTGAAACCATAATTTATGCGATGTGCGCTTGTGCACAATGCCAACACGTGGCTCCCCTCATCGCACCACATTTTAACTTTACCGCATTGCATCACAACCTATTTAACATACTGTGCGAACTCTTAATGGTATCATCTATTATCTGCGAAATGCGAAATTGCGATTCATCATCCACCATTGATCTCCCACTGCTGCTTCTGTGATCTAATCTCCACCATTCATTCTTCCTGCACTAATTTCTATTGATAGAATCATAATTCAATAACACCCATGTCTTGCCATTTTCGATCAGAACGCAATATCTTCCTCATATGACATCGGTTTTTCGAACCGTACGCGGTGCCAGAATCAGGAAGATGATATCTACACAACCATCCTGGTTTCAATCCAATCCTGTAAATTTTAATTTTGAGAAAAAATTATGAACTCCTAATCACTTCCTGTAGCAGGTTGCAGGAGACCCTGAACATCTCGAAAATGTGTTGGATATAAAAAGGGCTTACATGTGAAAATATGAGTATTGACTTCTATCCATTTGCAATAAGACCAGAAGCCTCGCTGAAGTGATGAAAAATATGATATAATGTCTCCCACAGTAGCCTGGAAATAATGCTAAAGGTAAAAATATCATCAACAAAGAAGAAATGTATGATACAAAACTCATGAGTCATGTTCAATCCCCTGAAAGTCCCGATGACCTTAGCCATGTTTATCTTTCTTCTTATCCCATCCACGACGAGAATAAATAGAAGGGGCGATAAAGAACATCCTTGTCTAATGCCACAACCCACATGATAAAACTTAGTGGGGTACCCATTTATAAAAACTTATCACCGTGCATTTGTCACACATGCCATAATCCATTCTATATTATGAATTGTCAGTCCAATCTTCAAAAGGATAATCCTAAGAAATGCCAATCCACACAATCATATGTCTGTTGTAAATTAACCTTCATCACCAGCACTTCCAATTCTTTTTTCTGAATTGTATGAATACACTCTTGTGAAATTGCAATGGCATCATGAATAGATCTGTTATGAAGGAATCTGAATTGCTCCCTAGAGATGTGAAGCGATAAAATTTCTTTGATGCATTCTGCAATGACCTTTGAGATAATTTTATAGATGATATTAAACAATGATATCGACTGGAAGTCTGAGAAAGTGGAAGGAGCAGTGACCTTGGGAATAAGTGCAATGAAATTTGATTTAATAGAACCCAAGATGTATCTCCTGATTCGGGACTCTTCTACCATCTCCATTGATTCCTCATTCATGTGCTCAAAGAAATGTAAGAATATCTCTACTCTCTAACCCTCGGGGCCAGGGCATTTGTCCCTGACAAATGATTTTAAAACTGAGTGGATCTCTTTATCAATATTTACCACAGTAAAGCGACCATGGACCTATAAATTGATTCCCTACTTTTGCATGGAATGGATCTACTTTTACAATCGATGATTTCCTTTCTTTTCGAAAGGATACTTTTTTTGTTTCATCGCATGTGCTGGAAAAATCTCATGAAACCGTTTAGTGGTATTCTCAAAATCGGTCTGCGTTGCATAATAATGAACATGTAAAGTCATGGTGTATTGCAAGCCATGCAACATAAATTACTCCTAAGTGCTCAAGGTCTGGATCGTTTTTTCTTTTTGGTGTGAGCAAGCTTTGTTTTATGATTCCTTTTAGGTGTAGCAAAATATTTTATTTAGTGGTAGGAAGGTATCAAAGTTGAAGGGAAGGGTTTCATTTAACTTTTAAGTGTTAATTTTATGTTAGTTGTTTAATATTGACAAATTAAAATAAACTTTTTTTTCGAATGGAAATGAAACATAATTTTAATTTTTATATATCTCACACATCACAGTTTCTACTATGTGTAGATTTTAAACAAATAATTTTATCTATAAATTAAAATTTTAGAAGAATCTTTTCTAAAAGACTAAAATTCTAAATACACTTGAATGAGTACACAAAGATGGCATTGCTTCATCAATATTATAATTTATATAGAAATCATATGAAGGAAACTTAATATATCAAATGGAGTGAATTCAATTGGACCATTTAGTTCATATATATATATGGAAGTAAATTTAATAGAACCCTTTAATACATCTTATCAACACCATTCTTTAAATACAATGAAATTTTTTTTCTTTCTTCCAAGGTAACTAGCCCAATCATTCAAAAAATTGCAATGGTCTTTTTATAAATGAAATCAAAATATAGTATTATTTTATGAATATGATTGCAATTTCCTTAAAAAAAAACTACTTAAAACTCTAATAACATAATTTCCATAAAAGAAATATAACTTCTAAGAATATTTTCTCATAAGAATTATAGGTGTTATGATTAGTGCACATGTGCATTATGATGCATGCTACCATTGCAAGAGAACACATAAATACCATTAATTTTGGTCAACAAAGATAATGGATACTACTTATTATTTAGTATTGAATTAAAGATAATGAATACTACTTTATTATTTAGTGTTGAATTTTTGATAATATGGAATCATACTTGTTTTGAATCAAATTTAATCCCTAATGTATATTGTTGTGTCCTTATATTAAGTGGGCATAAAGAAGACATGAAGATAATATTCAAAGATGCTAACAAGTAGTAAATGTAAGGAATCTATATAAACAAGTGGAGTAGGAAGTAAGAAGATCTACAGATAGAGTCATGGCAAATTTGTAGGTACCATTTGTAAATCCAAACCCCAAAAGGATGGGGAGTCCATTCTAATTGGAATTGTATCTTCTTTGTAAGTAACAAAAAGATTCACCACAACCAAAACCTTTAATCTTCAATAGACACTAATACTATATAATTTCAATAAATAAGTGATATTTAGATACATGAGCTCTATAACAATATAATCTAAAATTATATAAAAATAATAATATTTCATTTTTTAAACTATCGTGATATTGAGAAAATATGCTAGCATTATTTAATTTTTAAATGTTATAACATATAGAAAATACTTAATAAAAAAAAACTTTAAAAAATAATGCTAAATAAAATTTATTATGATTTGTTTTCTTTATTTTCAATTGATAAAATAAAAAACAATTTCCACTTTAAATTTAACAAGTAATTTTTTATATTGATTTTCATTTACATACGAAATAATTTTATATCCTTCTACAATAAACTAAAAAGCACTTAGAAAAAACAATAACGACTTCGAACCCTGCTCGTTGGTGGGGCTACAGACGTCGGAAGAGCAGAGTGAGCGATGTTCATTCAGATGTCTCTCAATCGACGGAATATGGGAAAAAGGCTCTTTGTGAAAGAAATACTTTTTATATAAAAAATATGGAAGGGAAGATAATTTTTTGGTATTTAAATTAAATTTATATTGATGTTGTGTTATTAAAATTAATAAAGTTAAGTGGAGATAAAATTTAAAAAAAAATAAAGATATTATAATTTAATTTAATTATAATATATATATATATATATATATATATATATTTTGGAAAAAAGGAAAGTATATTTTTATAGATATAACAATTATGTGTGAGAGAATTATAATTGATATTAATATATTAAAAATAATTGTATCATGATATTATGTAAATATTAATAAATTTAAAATTTTCATATTATGTGGATAAGTATGTTTCTTTTAGATGAATTTTTAGAATTTTAATTTAATTATCAATAATTATTAAGTAGATAATAGGATTTAACTAGATATTAACACATTAAAAATAATTTTATCATAACATTATGAAAATATTAATAAATTTTAAATTTTCATATTATGTGGATAAGCATGTTTATTCTAGATAAATTTCTAAAATTTTAATTTGATTATCAATAATTATTAAGTAGAAAATAGGGATTTAACCTCTATATAATGTTTTAGAATATTTTTAGTAGTATACACAAATCAAAAGTTGAGATTTATTTTTAAAGTAATTATAAAAACATGTCATATGAACAAGTGTCATATGAAATGAATTATGGTTTTTTGGGCATGTGGTATTGATAAGCTATGGTATTGGCTCATAATATTATAACAAAGTCTATTTAGAGATTAAGAATCTCAATGATAAAGTGGGGTGAATCTCCATGGTTAAGAATCTTGTTACATTTTTTTTTTTAAATGTATGTATGTTTAAATTATATATTAATTATTTTTATCATTAATAATAATAATAATTATTAGTATTTTAAATAATTATTATTTAGTTAATTCTTATGATATTTTTAATTTTAATAACTTGATATATGTGATAAATTTAGTGTTTGATATTTATTATGGATTAATGTTTTTTTTTGTAAGTAAAAAACCTTTGTATTACACTGGTGGTAAAAAAATTACATTCATGAGAGCACTTAAGCTCAACAGAAACTAACCATGTTTAGAGGCATGAAGTTGAGAGTCAAAATAGTTTAAAAAATCAGGAGGAAACCTTTGCCCATAGGGGAGAAACCAAAAGTCCTCTTAGAATGTACGCAACAATAAAGCATACAAAAACATTGAGGGATATGAGACCACAAAGACAATGTGGCTACAAAAGGAGCTACGAGTTGAGAAATGCCCAACTAGTGCTTTGGAGGGTTTTCCTGGACCACTGGTCAGAGCTTGTAGTAGTTTGGGTCATCGGGAAGGATGTGCCCCGTGGAAGCCGATTGATTGGACGAAGCTAGTTGCTCTGAATGTTGCAGGCAAGGCAAGACATAGTTATTGTTAACTTGGCCACTCTCGCTGCTCGAGGGGCCCAAGCTAGCTAGAGTGGTCTTCAAATTGTGAGACTATCAACGCCTTGGCGAAGAGCTGCATAGCCTATCATGTTGGACATTGGTCTAAGCTGGAGAGACTGAAGGGGAGTCATGCACCATATTAATTGAAGGAGACACAGAGCCCTAGAGTTGCATGCTTAGGAGGTTGGCAATTTGGTAGTAGGAAAATTTGGTGTGGTGTAAGTGAAACTCCATGTCGAGCACGTTACCATCCATCAACACATTGACGTCCTCTTGCTCCATGAAGTGGCGATCGAGGAGATTACACAGTGCCTAGAGGTGGTTTCTCATGACCCTAAGCTCATGAACTTCCACTTTAGCCATGATTTTGCGATAGCGATGAGGGATGCTACAATCGAAGTGTTTGTCTCCCTGTCCATGCCATGGTGGGAGGGGAGGCCTTCCCCTTCCCTAGCCTCCTCTGCAGGGGAGACCTTGTTCCCACACCATAACTGTACTTGAGTCTGTCTTAATTCTTGTCACCTGAATTCCATCTTCATCCACGAGTTGCTACGTTGATGGACTTCTAATGCACCTGGAGCCGAGCCTTATACAATGGTGTTCATTTTTCCAGACGACAGGGTAAGTGTACTAGCTCGTCATGCACCATAAATGTCGAGGGAGGGTGGGCTTGTCATTGGCTCCTTGTTTCAAACCCAACATGTTGTGGAAGGTGCGTCAATGGCGCCGCCAATTTCCTACGATGGATGATATGTGGGTGTCATTCATGAGGGCGACTAATGCATTGAATATGTCATCTAGCACCTGGATTCGGGATATGGGTTAATGTTTATCAACGTTTAACAACCATTTAATTTATATAGCTACCCTAATTATATTACATTTTTATTTATATATTTATATGTGAAAGATATTTAAGCAATAAAAAATATTAATTAAATATGAAAAAATAATATATAATTAATCTTGCTAAATATAAATAGAATTTAAAAACATAATATATTAATGAAATGTTTATTTTTAAATGTAAATATAACCTCTTAAAATATTCAATAATATTTTTTAGTCTAGAGGCGCTTTACAACTCAGTATAAGATAGATTTGTAGACATTAGATGTTAGACGATAGATATAAATATTTTTTAAATTCAAATTTTTTTTATTGTAATTTTGTTTTTATTAATAAATTTAAGAACAATATTTTAGATAAAAGAAAATCAGAATATACATATCACATTAAAATATATAACATACAAATAATAATTAAATAAATTAACATTTAATTTACCATATAAATTAAAATAATTATTCTTTAACTATATTTAAATTTAATTAATAAATGTATAAAAAATTAATATTTACAATCTAACAAGATTTTTAACCACAAATATTCACCTCATTTTATCATGTATAGTATTAACTTCTAAATAGGCTTTTTACAATACCATGAGCCAATACCATGACTTATCAATACCATATACCCAAAAACCATAACTTAATTTAAAATAATAATAATAATAATAATAATAATAATTATAAATATTTTATTTTAATTTAATTTTATAACATTGTTTTAAATTAAAACTTAATACTTACAATAAATGTACAATATAACAAGATTCTTAACCATGGATATTCACCCCCATGTTACTATGGATATTATTAAATTGTAAATAGACTTTCTTACAATACCATGGACCAATATCAAATGGATTATTAATACCACTTGCTCAAAAACCATAACTTGTTTCAAAATTAAAATATTTTATAAATATTTTTTCCAGAGGCGCTCTCAAGCCCAGTATGGTAGAGATGTTGTAATGTAAAGTTTAACATTTTGACTAAGTCAAATCACCTAAAAATAAAAATATTAATGTAATGTAATGTAAACTTTTTAACTTAGTCAAAATAAAATAAATAAATACAAATAATGAAATAAAAATAACCCTATAAAAATAAAAGAAAAATGACTTATGGTATTGAGAACCCATGATATTCATGTGGAATGTAACCTATTTAAAAGGGGGAATTAAATCAGCCTAGGTCCATCTTTGCTCTAAATTTCTACTAAGAGCAGAGAGAGTTCAAATTTCTTGATATACAAACATCTTTTAAAATAAAAAGAGATTTGAAAATAAAACCTCTTTTAAAATAAAAAGAGATTTGATTCATCCTAACTTTTGGTAAATCCAGAATAAAGATAAATCTAAACTAGTATAAATATACACTTAAAAATCTAAAATTACTTTATTTAAAATTAGATATAAAACCTATGAGTCAATTGGTGTTTGAGCCCAAACTTGATGGTTATCAATGAAAAACTTAATTATATACGTCATCTATTACAATATTTTGAATTTTCAGAATGAATTTCGAGACTTGGTAAGGTTTCCCTTCTCTTAAAAATGTCTACGCGATATAACACTCCCTTCATTATTAAATTCTTTCTCAAATGCGAAAATGAACCATCACAACATAGAAACATAGAAAGTTACAGCCAACTATCTCCTTTTGACAAAGGTTGAAGAAAACTTAACTATAAGAAATGTATTCTACAAATATCCTCATAAAAAATATTGTTTGATTTTAATTTTATTTTTTTAAAGAAAAACTCAACTAAAAAGAAGGAATTTTAGGGTTTAAAGTAATGAATAATTTCAGACACGAAAGGATGAAAAATGACATTTTATAACCAATTTTAAAAGATGAAATCATATTTTTAGAAAATCTAAGACATGGCATTTTAGAGTTAGTTTAAAAAATGATATGTTGACCACTTTTATATAAAAGGAAATGACATTTATAAAAATATGAAACAGTATTCCAAAAATCTATATGGCAAATGGAAATGGTATTTTAGGGTCAGTTTCAACAACAAAATGTCAAAGAGCAAAATCATTTAAATCAATATAGTATATATTTATTTTTTATTTAAAAAATATATATAATTCATATTTTTAATGTTCTTAATGGTGTATAAGTCAAATGAAATTCTCTCCATATTTTATATACTTTTAGTTCTAAGTTAAGTGTAAACCTTTTTGTCATATTAAATACATGCCTACAAACCCTTTTTTAAAGGATAAGATTGTGATGAATGATAAAATAAACAAGAGCTTTTTGTTGAGATTTAGAGGTGATGATTGAAGTGGGCTAGTTTTTTTAAGTTAAAAGAAATATCAATTAAAATGTATATAATCCAAAATTTAATTTGTAAGAGAGATTCATGTTTTAAGCATGTTTTCACAACTATTATACACACAAACATGTGCAAATCTAGCTTAACAAAACAAATAAGCTTATTCATAGGAACTTATCCCCATCACATTATTGATATTGTAACAAATGAGGGATGGACGATGAACCAAACAAACCAATAAGACAAACTCTGGAGAGCGGGAAAATTCATTCCAAGTTCCATCTAAGCATGGACAAAACAAATGTAAACCTATTCCGATTATAAATTATGTTCTATTATTGAATTATGGAATTAGAGATGAACATATGAGGCCATGTGATAAATGTGGCTTGACCCTAACTCAGATGAAAGTAATTATCCATATTTGTCCTCTCCCAACCTATTACAAAGAAATTTAAGAGCCTTGTAATGTCAAAAGACGTGACCCTAGTACATCTAGTTTAAATATTGGTATTTAGTTCAGCCAAAAGGAGTGAACATGGTCTCGAACAAAAGAAATGTCTTGATTATCATCCTAGCTCATTACGACTATATATAATAACTCATCATATTCTCAAAAGCAAAGTCATGGAAAATATGATATTTGTTCTTACATTCATGTGCACCGAGCATATTCCCTTTAAGAAGCAAGGAAATATTTGGCATATGGAATGAAGTTTGGAAGATTTAGCATATGGAATGAAGTTTGGAGCTTGGTTATTTTTACTCAGCAAAGTTGTTTCAGGAACACTAGTTTATGTAGCAGTTGAAGCTCTTTCTTGCACAATTGCCCCTGAAAACAAAACCTACATTACTAATCATGTCTCCCCATTAGCCCCCAAAATTGAAAGTAACCTTTGTACTTGTAGTTGGGGAGAAACCAAAAACAATGGGAATAATAGAAATCCATACAAGTATGGGATAGGTTTCCCCAAGGAAGGAATAAAAGATAACAGAAAAAATTGGCTTTGCAGATTTAATAACATGTGTGAAAGACACAGCCACCTTTGAGAAGGAGACACGGGAAAAAAAAATTCCCAATAGTGTGGAACAACGGAGGGCCAAGAAGAGTAATTAAAAACTCCTTCGTTACAGGAGGAAAGGGCTATAATTTAAAATCCCATAAGGCGAACATCCAAATTGCACCAAAAAACAACTAAAAGGATGCCATAAGCTAGGGATAAGGAAAAACTTTCAACACCTTTTTGTTATAGATATTAAAAATCACATTGTGAAAATACCATAGCCCAAAGTATGTACCCAATTTTAATGTTTCAAGTTTTTTGTCCATCTCCTTGGGAATTTTAGTACTCTTTCGCTTTGGCTTCAGTGAATCTATATTGGCTCCATTGTTAGCGGCCACCCTTGAAACTGTAAATCGAGATGAGTCTTGTGCATGGAGCATAGAGAATTGGAACCCATGAAGTTTTGAAGAAACAAATGAGGAAATGCATGAATAAGAACCCACAAGGTGTTTGATGGGATTTCTGGTGCAATTGCAATGGGAAGTGAAGATACTGAAAATCACAACCACGTTACCTTATATCAAAGTTGTAGATGGAACATTACCTTATATCTAGTTTGTAAATGGAAGTAAAAGTTTGAAGTGTTGATAAAAGCTTTGTCATTTGTGGGTCACATGGTCGAAATGACATTGATGTAAATTTTCTATCCAAGCTACAATTTTGACATGAACATCTGCAAAGCAAATAAAAACCTTGAAATCAAGAAGTATTGATTTTGATTTCATATTAGAATCCCCCAAATTAAAATATTTACAAAGAAAAAATGTAATATAACGAAGTCAATGTTTGACTCTGCCTTCTTTACAACGCAACATAGAATATATACTCTTGCTTAATGCACCATTCAATTCATGCTACAAAAAAAACTCTTTATCCCAGTATCATACACATTCTACTGAAATAAATACGTAAAATGTATAATGGGCCCACTGATGACCAAAAATGGAAAATGAGACTATATGGGAGTTGGAATTACACAAAAAAGTGACACATAAGGTATTTTTGTCATGAACTAGTATAAAATAGTCCATTAAGATGAGATTAAGATATCTACAATTATGGGGAATAGTGAATTTTTTTATATCACCAACAACCATATAATTTCTTGACACCTTTCAAAGGGTGCCATCTATTACTTTATGATTAAATATTTGAAACCATTGATTAATTTGAACTCTCAATTTCTAGCATTGTCACTCGAAATTGATTTTAAAACCAAAATTTGGCTAACCTTTCCATTGTCTACTACAATTTTTGAATTCTAAACATAGTGCGCTCACATTTACAACAATGCCAATGGGGAATTTTTCAAATTGAAGCTTTTAAAAATGCACACAAATTTACAGTAAATAATTAGGCATAAATTGCAAAACCATAGTATAGAGAAGTAACCTTATGTGAATTGATGAGGGTAAAGAGACATATCGTTACGGAAATAGGAAGAACAATGATTATCCAGTGTCAAACTCAATGAAAAGTCCATAAAGAGAATAAAGAACCATTAAAATCTGTCTTACTCCTTATTTAAGAATTCAAGATTAAAAATACACGAGACATATGACCAATTACTAGTTGAATAAAACGGAGTAGTATTGCATCTATAAGATTTGGCCTTAGACATACATTCCAATGATATTAGGCCCCACACATTGAAAACCCAACCAATTCTCACCATAAGGATAACCTGCTCTTTGAACCCATATTTCAGGGGGATGTAATCCCAAGTTTGTATATAGAACATTTATCGCAAATACTGCAAAAAAACAAGCCTACAACCACTAAAAAACATGTTCTGATTTTTAATATTCGATTGTATGCTACACAAAAAGTTTTGAATATTTATCTAATATAAATTGAACAAACATTATGAAATAATTAGTCATAAAATGTCATCATAGAACGTTTCCTCTCAAGAATCAAATAATTGAGTAAATCCATGTGAAAATTAGAGATTCAAAACCAGAAGCAATCCTGCCAAGGTCAATGAAGAGTAATTTGCAAGTAACTTGTATTTTGAAAATTCTACAATTAACTTTCAGTTTTCTTAAAATAAAGTGAAAAGGTTTACTCAAACTTGATCAACAATATTTCCACCTCTACAAGACAATAGGTCAGATCAAACTCCAAAAAAAATTTGAAGTTAGGGTTTCAGAAAGTTACTAAAAAACAACAAAGTTGCTAGAGATCAATGAAGAAGGTATAATTTAAATGGAAAAAATTTAGGTATTAAAAATGAAATGAATTAATGCTCCCAAAAGATTAAAGCTAAAAGAGGAAAATACTTTTTTCCCTCAAAGAGACTTAAATATAAAAAATGAGAAAATTTCCAGTCCTAAAAATTACACTAAACTGGGAACAGTTCCTTAACACTACTCATTATCAATTTATCATTTTATTGGTCCTTAAATTAAAAAACATGAATAACTTGATGAAAGTCAAGATCGTGTAACTTTACTTTCTTGATAACTTAACGTCCATAGATTAGAATGCTAAGAACCAAAACGTGGCTAAAAAGTTCATTTTCCAAGCCTGTTCTCTGTTTTGATGTACTGTGCTCAAAGGGTTGGACATAAAATTGAAAAAGGCATCAATGATATAACACAGCCAAGGCAACCTTCCTCAAGATGAAGCTACCTAATTCATAGAGTAAACCATGATATATTGTTCTACATAATTCCATGTATGGATGTCAGAGACAAGTATATCACTTGCAACTTATATATGATGTTGATCGTTAGAGACAAGTGTAACACATGCACATTATATTAGATGGTGCACGACCCAACCACAATTTAAAAGAAAAAATTAACATAATTTATATTAATTGTCATTAAATATCAATTACAATGTGCACGCCCCTCTCGTGCATTTAACGCCAAACATGAAACTCATTATTTATGTGGCCGCACCTACATATAAGACACGTTCTTGTTGTTGGAGACATTGGATGGTAAGGAGAGATATGTTATTTTGATTTGGCTTTGGTCATTCTCCTAGGAACATGCCGT
This sequence comes from Pinus albicaulis, assembly GCA_034641835.2. Lineage (NCBI taxonomy): Eukaryota > Viridiplantae > Streptophyta > Pinopsida > Pinales > Pinaceae > Pinus > Pinus albicaulis. The sequence continues at coordinate 919,839,390 of CM076577.1, read as the reverse complement.
TGGTAGTTTGGTAGCCCATGCTTACTTGGACACTGAATTAATAAAATCAATGGCTTGAACCAACTTGGATGATTCAAGGTCGGTGGACTTGGTTAAGGATTAGATGCGAAGGCTCTTGTCACCACAGTGTTGCTGACTAGTCCAATGGAAGATGTTTCAAGATGATGGGGGATGCACCAGTTTAAGTCGCAACTAGGGTGGGTGTGCTCCTCCTTCTTCTATCCCCTCTTATCAACAATACCAAGTGTTTCTGCTCAGGCTAGTCCCTTTGGGCCTCCAACCCTACTTATACTCCACCTTCCACCACTTTTATTTAACCTATTGACTCGTCTCAACAATATATTCAACACTTGCAACAGCATGTGCAACAATTTCAACATTGGCTACATGCACAGGATAAACAATACAAAGTTGATAAATTGGGTATACAAAAATTATAACGAGGCTTGATTACTAGGCTTAAGGCATTGAAGAAAATCACTATATCGGTGATTAAGGATTTTGTTCGAATTCACACAAAGCGACACCCTAGTCTACACAGTTTACGCCACAACAATTGACCACAACCCTAACAAGGGAACCCTCGGCACCATCGCTCCCAACAACATTACATTCAGGGTGAGTGCTAATAAAGTAATGTTAGTATTTTTTAATATTTTTTTATAATTATTTTATATTGCAATTTGAAATAAAAAATTAAAAAAATACAATAACTAATAATAATAACAAATATAATAAAATGGCTCGTAATCTTTTGTTAGTGTTTATTGTGTTATGATTTGGGTTGTGTTATTATTTTGGTATTACTATCATTTTTCCATTAGGAATATTACAGTGGTATCAGAGCATGATCTTCGACAAATATGGAGAAGCTAGCAAGATCATGGAGGTGTAAGTATGCATGCACAGTGAATGGTGAATCTATGGAGTTTTCAGTGATGCAAGAAAGATGGAGTATATAGAGGATCATGGAGGAAATCAACAAAAACAATGAGACACTAAAATAAATAATGGCCCAATTGAGTAGCATTAAGGGGATAAGCCAGAGCCATATTCATCTCTATGAAAAAGACTCTAGAGATAAGCATGTCATGAGGGTGAATCCATTCACATCACTCATGGTAGATCAACTGAAGCATAACAACATGCAGAAAAAAATCCATACATGTGTCCAGTCTAGTTGTCCTACCATGCCTCATTTTTTGGATGAACCTGAAAGGGAAAGAGAGCCAGACACCTTTGCAGATTTGATGAGGTCTTTTGTAGAGGGTATTTATGAGTATGATGTGTTGGATCCTAGGATCATGAGGGATCTATTATTTGGGGAGTTTTTACATTTGAAGGATAAGCATAAATCAGGAGCGGAGTCATCATATTAGTGCGCTAAGGGAAATACCCACTACATGAAGGTGCTTCCTGAGAGCGAGTCGGTGGAGGAGGTTGATCAGGAGGCACATGACATTAGTGGTTGTGAGGAAGACATAAATTATATTAGCGTGACTACAGAGTCACCAATATCAGAGATTACATAGGTTGATAAAATGACAGAGAGAGTGGAGCACACACCAATAGGGCCAACCATTGATGGGATGCTAGTAGGCACATGGGCATCCAGATCCATGACATAGCTTACAGACGACATCCAACTATAGTTGACTAGTGAGTATGTTTTGTATGATGGGTTTTCTATGAAGGAGAAGTTAGAGGCTCATGTTGAGCCCAAGAAACCGTCTTTAGGGATAACCATTGATGAGGGGTTGCGAAGAGAGCACATGTTGGAAATTCAGCACAATTCACTTCAGAGGCAAGATAAAGGGGCTTTCAACATTATTATCTCACTTATATGCATTGGATAGAGAGAGGCAGATTTATATAGACCGACCATCAGAGATGACCAAGTTAGTAGGATTGATCAACATGAGTTGATTATGGCACAACATCATCATTGAGGGATTTTTCTATACACAAGAGATTGTTTATTCGATCCCTCCTTTAGGGTTGGATGGCGAGAGGTATTGAGCTTGTATCTAATGGATCAGGCTAGGTGGTTGGATACATCCATGGCTATAATTCAATAGAGGTCGTGGGTTACTAGAGGGGCTCGAGGACCAAACTATTGTTGGGATCTAGGTGGGATTCCCTCTCACATCATGGAATTGATTAGTGATGGTGTTATAAGTATGATGGATCTGGTGCTTGATCGCATGCACACTTTCAGGTCTTCATCAGATGCCTGGACATTAATAGTGATAAGTTGGATTTATCGAGGGGAAGACAGACCTTGTGAGATGTCTCTGCATGTTGGTGGCGCGTGGGGGCACGAGATTATTAGCATACTCTGACAGGAGATGGTAGGAGGAGGCGACATCGACAGTCAACAAAACAAGGTATTGTATTGAGATGGTGATCTCTCATCAGTATATTGGACATAGGATTTACTAAGGATCAAAATAGTAGTGTTATTCCCATTAGCATGTGCGAAGTTAGGCCACTCAGGATTATTAAGGAATATGAGGAGGTGTAGCTCACATCATGCTGGATTCACTAGTAGAGTGGTGGATTCATTGGCATATGTGGGATACCAAATGATACTGGGGGATATGATAGTGGGCGTTGTGTTGATTTTTGTAGCATCGAAAAGTGCTCTAAGTCTCAAATTTGGTGTGGAGGCTTAGACACTTGTATTCCAAAGAACCCAGAAACCATTTGTGGAAATTCCACTCTATTCATGTTTTATTAAAATAATTAATTATTTTAATGGGGACTCTAAGTCTAAACATAGGGAAATTAAATAAGTAAAGGGTATTAATAAAATAGAGTGTGATCTTCTAGAGAACGAAGATCAAGTAATGTTTTAATCTTAGCCATCGATTAAACATCTAATTTGGGTCGTTGATTTGTAAACGAGAAAAATATAAAAGGAAGGCTTGAGGGTAATTTGGAAATACACAGAGACAATGAATTGATCTAAGATCAAAATTTATGGGGTGTAGTTTGCTGAGAAATTCAAACTAGATATCTGAGCAGTGACGGGGAGAGATATCATCCAGAGAGAAATATTTTCTCAGTCCGGTGTAGCATCAGTAAGAGAGAGGCAGAGGTGATCTATCCTAGCCAACGCAAAAGGAAAGGGGTTGACGCAATGACTGTGTAAGCTCACGCAGAAGATGCATAGAGGTAGAAGGAAGGGTTTTCAGAATTTTCTAGTGGATCAGTTTCGAAGGTAAAGATATAGAAAGTGGCACCAGGAGGCTATTCCTTAGCATCCATAGAGGCAAAACAAATTGGCCAGGGTTGAATATTGATCCTGGAAGGGGGTGACGTAGAGGTTGCAAGTTGCAGTGTTGGGACTGTGCAGAGCCTCCCAGGGCAGGTTTTTCTTCATCTGGATCAGTTGGAAACTCAATGATTAAGTGAGGTATTTCTCACAAATTATTTTTACAATATCTCTATGTAATTGAATAACCCTTGAGGGTATTCAAAGATGTATTCAGAAATTGCTACTACTTAATAATAAAACCCTCATATTTGTTGTAGTGGTTTTCCCGCATTGGTTTTTTCCAGGGACATTAGTCCAAAAACAACCGTGTCATACATGTGAATGATTTCCTTGTCTATTTTCCTTGTTTTTACATCAATTTTAGTGTAGGATGCTTCAGTGGTTGCTTCAATAATTTAGATATGAATTAATTATGTAATGTAATTTACTTAATATGGGAAGTACACTGAGTTGTTTCAGTATGATTCATTTGATCTATTTATATCTTGGAATTTTCACATGGTATCGGAGCATTGATTTGAAACAAGAAGGACATATCTGATTTCTAAAGTGAAGGTCATTTTTGCTGCAGTGCAACAGAATGAATCCCTAGAGGGTTGCACAAATCTAGCCAGGAGGGCTGAAGCTTTGAGGTTGTCTCTCTCTGAGTGAGTCGACAAAGAGGTAGGACTTTGAGTTTGAGTTTTTGTTGTGGTAGAGGGAGCTACGTATAGCCTCCACATAGAAGATAGAGGGACACAATTTTCTGAAGTCGTTGTTGGGCAGAAAGTGTCAGAAGGAACCAAAGGGGCACATATTTGGGGAATTTATTCCTCGGTGATTTCCTAGCCGAGGAAAATCATCATTTCTTAGTAGCTGAGAAATAGAGGAGTTGCATAACTTATAACTCCACTAGGGAGTGTGTAAGCCTTCTAGGGACTGCGCAGTGGGGATAAAGAGGGAGCAGATTCTATAGTTTTTCGGTTGATACATCATCTCATGGACTTTGTGATAAAGATTGGTTGGAGGGCTCCTCCAACTATATGATATGGAAGGAACATGCTATGTTCCTTCTAGATGAATATGATCTCAAGGCGTTCGTGGAAAACGTGGTAGCTATACCTACAGATCTAGATCAAAATAAGAAGTACAAGGCTGATATGGTGAAGGCGGAGAGGTTTCTCCTTGATGGTGTCAAGGATCACATCGTCTCACATGTGTCTAGAAAGAATACTGCCAGATAGATGTGGTTAGCTTTACATGACCTATATGCGGGATCTTCCTAGCAGTGGAAGTTGTACTTGGAGCAGAAGCTCCGTATGATCGAGATGCAGAAATAGGAGCGCGTGGTTTCATACCTTATTCGGTTTCAGGAGGTTCGTGATATTCTTTCGGTAGTAAACGCTACACCTACAACTGCAACCATGGTACGGATGGCCCTTAACGGTGTTATGGAGGAGTGGCAGGTGGTTTTCCAGAGCATACTGGGTCGGGCAGTGTTGTCGAGTTGGGAGCAGTTGTGGGAAGATTTTTCAAGAGGAAGAGCTTAGGAGAGACCTCATCAAGTGAAAAATTGATGGAAACAGTGGAAGAAGATCAAAATTCATGGAGGAAAAGGAGAAAATATCCCTTACATTGAAGGGACAAAAGGCGCAACGGAAACTAAAGCATGATGCTTCAAAGGTCAAGTGCTTTAGATGTGGCGAGATGGGTCACTATGCATCTGAGTGTCCTCTAAAGAAAAAGGATAAAGATGAGAGGCATGACCCGAAGGTTGTAGCCATGAGAATTGAGGAGGATGAGGTGGCCATGAGTGCCAACGATTCTCCTGGTGGGAATTGGGGTGATATTGAGTTGTAGTTCTTTGAACTTTAGCTGGGCAGGATCCTTGAGGAGCCCACCTCATGGATCATACCTTGCTGCAGGAGCCCATGATTAGTAGTAGCAGGATGGAGGAGTTTCAATGGAACCAAGGAGTGATGGAGAAGATAGTGCAGTGGATAGCAGCTTTCATTTCTGAAGCAGTGCAAAGCAGAGGCAACAGCAGCAGCAGCGCAGTTCACAGTGGTGCAGCGCAGTGCAGAGCAACAGCAACAAAGAGCATCAGTGGTACATTGTAGTAGCTATCAGCAGTCAGATTCTTCAACACCAAGGTGCATCCGTTGAACACTTGTTCAGTTTTTTGTGAGTTTTCAGTTGTTTCTCTCAACAGTTGAGTTGCAGTGCAGATGCAGTGTTAGGAGTGGCAGTGCTAGCAGCATAGTAGATGCAAAATTTGAGAGGGAGTTGCAGTGAAAATGCATTAGTGATAGTGGAAATATCATGGGCAGCAGTACAGTGGCAACAACAACACAAATACTGATGGAATTAAATAGCGCATAGGATGCTTCAGGGACAAAGCAGTATGCATTAAACATTATTGCTAAAGCACTTTTCTCACTAAGAGGGAGTGTTGATTTTTGTAGCATCAGAAAGTGCTCTAAGTCTCAAATTTGGTATGGAGGCTTATACACTTGTATTCCAAAGAACCCAGAAACCGTTTGTGGAAATTCCACTTAGTTCATGTTTTATTAAAATAATTAATCATTTGAATGGGGACCGTAAGTCTAAACTTAAGGAAATTAAATAATTAAAGGGTATTAGTAAAACAGAGTGTGAATCTTCTAGAGAACGAAGATCAAGTCATGTTTTAATCTTAGCCACTGATTAGACATCTAATTTGGGTTGTTGATTTGTCAATGAGAAGATTATAAAAGGAAGGGTTGAGGGACATTTGGAAATCCACGGAGAAACTGAATTGATCTAAGGTCGGAATTTCTAGGGCATGGTTTGCTGAGAAATTCGAACTAGAGATCTGAGCACTGAGGGGCAGAGATAACATCCAAAGATAAATATTTTATCAGTCCGGTGGAGCATCAATCAGAGAGAGGCAGAGGTGATCTAGCCTAGCCAACGCAAAAGGACAGAGGTTGACGCAGTGACAGCGTAAGCTCATGCAGAAGCTGCCCAGAGGCAGAAGGAAGGGTTTTCGGAATTTGTTGGTGGATCAGTTTCGGAGGTCGGGATCCAGAAAGTGGCACTGGGAGTTTGTTCCTCAACATCCATAGAGGCAAAAAAACTTATCTAGGGCTGAACGTTGAGCCTGGAAGGGGGTGACGCAGATGCTGCAAGTTGCAACACTAGGACTGCATAGAGGCTACATAGAGCCTCCCCGGGACAATTTTTCTTCTTTTGGATCAGCCGAAAACTCAGTGATTGAGTGAGGTATTTCTCACATATTCTTCTTCCAGTATTTCTCTTTGTAACCAAATAACCCTTGACAATATTCAGAGATGTATTCAGACATTGCTATTGCTTAATAATAAAATCCTTAGATCTGCTGCACCGGTTTTCCCGCATTGGGTTTTTCCGGGGACATTAATCCAAAAACAACTGTGTCATATGTGTGAATGATTTCCTTATTTAGTTTCCTTGTTTATGAATCAATCTTAGTGTAGGTTTCTTCAGAATTTTCTTCAATAATTTAGATCTGAATTAATTATGTAATGTAGTTTACTTAATAGGAGAATTACACTCAGTTGTTGCAGTAGGATTCATTAGATCTATTTAGATCTTGAATTTTTCACACATTGGTGTCTAGTGGTACACAAATTTGTGTCATAGAGCTCAATATTATGCAGAGAAGTGTGGGGGTACATATCTGTGTGAAGAAGTGTCTAATGTTGTGTAGCAGGTTGTTAGAGTGTTGCTTCTGGAGATATCTCTTGACTGGGACACTACACATACCATTTGGTTTGTCTTACCCAGGATCGAGGAGGGCACAAATGAGCACTTGGGAACATTGTTTTCAACAAAGAGTGGTATTCGATTGAGGTATCAGTAGACCAAGGTGGGTAGAGGCGCATCCATAGGATTACCTTTGAGTATCCATATGGGATTGTTATCACACCCTTGGTGACCCACACACCTATCACTCTCTAGTATTTCTCACGGTCGTAAGGGGTTTCGTTGTTTCCATTTTATGCTCTCACTAAGGTAAGTTGGACATGGGAGGCTCACCTAAGGTACTTAGATGAGATGCACTACAACATGCGCATGAGGGAGAATTTCCAATTGAGGCTTATGGTTGGTGTGCAAGCTTATAGGTACGGGTTTAAGGATATCATGGTTTACCCCCGAGGTAGCATATGTTCGACCCCTGAGTTCACACTTAGGGAGATTATCATGAGGGAATTGCATGATGCACTTTCGATAGGAAATTCTGAGGCATTACATGATAATGAGGGACAGTGGATGGTAGACTTGATTTAAAGGAGGGTGTCTAAGCTCCAAGTAGCATCCGAGTACATTATCAGGAGACAAGATAACATATATGGTTCTGTGATAGGGCAGGTGCGGAGTCGTTTGTCATGTATGGGGATGATTCTTATTTCCTGATGTCCATCTACTTATTACATATAGGAATCGACAATGAGGCACGAATGGGTTTAAGTAGGTAGCAGCATTTCACAACAACAATCAATGGGGATCGAGAGTTGTGAACTTCCAACTTGGCTATGGTATCTAGGGATTTAGTTGGTTGATAGATCACTCTATCCTATGATGAGTAGAATCATTGTAGAGGGTAATCTAGTTCACTCTTGGGTTGACACATGGGGGCTTGCGGAGGCCTTCATGATATGGCGAGGTAGGTTTTCCATATTACTGCTCAGTATCGAGATTAGTTTCGGATGGGTAGGCTTTGACATCATGGATATGCTTGGGTAGGATGTGTTTGGTATTTACAAATATTTCGCCATCAGGATCCAGGAGAGAAGGATGCATTTTTCACACTATGGGAAGTTAGTTATAATCATATTAGCATAATGTTAGCATGGTGGCATTCTTTTGAGACTAGCATGGGACCCCAACACTTCAGGGCTTGGCAGTTCATCTACCCTGACGGATGAGCTATTTTTTGCAGGAGGATATCAGGCATACCTTCCATTGGGTCTCAGATTTATGGAGAGAATTTTGTTCCCTAGTGACCTATGGATAGCATTAGGCACTTCACTAGTATGGTAAGATGATCAACATGAGGAGATCACAAAGAGTTCAGGCGGGCGAGGATTCATCTCCATGGGGGTTGGATTTCATCTTTGGGAGTCTACTCTAGTGCATGAGATTAGTTTTTCAGAAGGGCATCTTCTTAAGGATTTGGCCACGATTCCACTTGATCAAGGTGCTCTACTTTCTAATGATATGCAAAGTGTTTATGGTGGTTGTGTCTTGTGGGGCAAGGAACACTCCACATTAAGTAGGATGATTTAGGACCCTGGTATCGATGGATTCATTTATGACAAGATATTGCATGAATTCAGTGTGACTCAGTGGCACATTTTGGACCTCGATATTATTTGCCATGACAGTTTGGGTCAATAGAGAGAGTAAGCACTTATTTGAACATTGCTTGAGGACAAGAAATTTTTGGCAGAGAGGACTATAATATCCCCAATTTTGTGAGCATGAGAATCACTAAGGATTTTTTCCTAGTTTTGGTCATATTAATTAAAAATGGAAAATATTATTTTGGAGAAAGGTGTTAAGTATTATTTTATTAAAATGGCGACAAAATTCACTTAGTGGAAAATGGCCCCCACCAATAAAAGAATATTAAAAATGATTCTAGAAGCATGGGGATAAATTATAAAAGGAGGATATATTCATTTGTTGAACATATTTTAACTATTACACTTTACATTTCATCCTCTCTTAGAGTTGTTTAGCAAAAGAAGAGAAGTGTTGTTTAACACAGGAGTTTCAGAAAAAATTTCGCCCTCATTTTGAAGAACTTTGGGTGTCTCCTAGTGAGGGAGTTGGGGAGTCCATTTATTGGCTTACATGGAGCTTTATTTGTAGGATTAAACCAGCTATGCACACTTCTTAGGCACATAGGCAGTTTGTGGGCCATCATATGGTGCAACTACAAAGAGTTGATTGAGCCAAATAATTTGTAGGTGAAATGATCATTTTGAGGTTCGATTTTCGTGACATTTTGCAGTATTGGTGTTGGGGATTATTTGTGGGCCGAATTTGACAATTTTGAAAGTGCGCAGAGGTTCTGAAACATAACCTACACAAATATTGAGAGAGAGCTTATTATTGGAGCAAGGGGCTAGGAAAAGGTTGGGTTTCCTAAGATAAATTTGTAGAGGGGAATGAGGAAATTTCCAGTGGTGATTTTTGGTGAGATTAATGGTGGCATGTCCCACAGTGCGTATATCCAACCAGAGAGCCATTAACACCACTTGGAGGTTAATTTCATGGACCATAATTATCCCAAACCATTTTTGGTATTTTGTGTGTTTTGGAAGAGAAGATCAAGGATGAAATTTTAGATTAATTAAGTCGAAAATCCACATTCCTTCATAAATGTGTTTTACTAGTTAGCTTGGTGATTCACATCATTTGGTGGGATTGATCTTGGCTTGGAGTTTTTAATAGCCCAATTTATCATCTTTATGTATGCAATGTAAATAATTTTATAAATTAAAAGGCTTGGAGGGAGACAAAAATTCCATTGCTTGAGAGGATTGTTGATTAATATCAGTCCTTGATTGGTTGAGGAGGTTACTTGCTTGAGATGTTCAAGGTTTGATTGCTGCAGGAAAAGCTAAACTGGTTATGTTAGCGATGAAATATTGGTTGGTGAGTTTTAATGGACTAATTATCATAATTAAATTGGGTTGCAAGAGAAGTACACAGACCCATGTTGCCTTGGAAAACATTACAAGGCAGTGAGGACATGAGTTATGAAAATTTGGCTGCGCTAGCACCAAGGACAATGGCAGGAAATTAGTGTGCAAGAGAGAAAATAGAAGGTGGAGGAAAGGAAAGGATATGCTCGAATTCAATTCTCCTATTCAACTCTCATGGAGAAAGGGAGAAAAGCATAGGAAAAGAGAATAAAATTCGACCTCATTCACTAACTTAGGAATTCACACACTCAATCAACATTCAAAAATTAGCAATATAGCAGAGGGGCAGAAATCAAGAATTAGAGCTACGTTTCTGAGCTCTAAGGGGAGTAATAAACTAGCTAAAGGCCTTATCGAAACTTGTGGGGAATAAACATTACAAAGAGTAGTGGCCTGCCTTGAGGATGAAGGTTAGGTAGCTTTTTGATGCTCTGGTTCAGTTGTGTATTCATTGAAGGTTTCCCTCTGAAAGCACTCCACCTCAAGCTTTAGAATCTGGCTCGGGGGTGACAACTATAAGTAATAGTGGTTGTAGATTTTCTATGGTTGGGTGGAGAGTTAGATTCCCACTCTAAGTTGGAACATTTTTGCATTATTTAATATAAGTTCTCTTATGTTTGGTATTCATAATAAAACATGAATGCATTTCTAGTTTAAATGATGTTATTTCCTCAATAGGAATGTATGCAATTATCATTATATATAGGAGTGATTAATGTGTTGATTTAATGCTTGAAGGAGTTGAGGTAGTAATATTAGACACTAATATATTAACATGAGTACTTCCTTCTTATTGAAGAATGTTGGCTATGTTAGTTACATGTTTTTATTTCATTGTTGTGTTATAATGGAGTAATATGGATGATTTCCTCTTCTACTCTTAATGACTTGGGTGTGGGTCTTCTCCAAGTATTCATAGTGTAGAATCTGGTGTTTGATCATCACATTCGTTTTATTTAGATCTCAATCCCACAAATATATATTATGTGTTGTGTAAGGCATGACCTCATTAGCTATATCTACCTAAATTGGTATTCCTGCACTTCACACAAGATTTCACCTCTTCTATATGTTCCTTGATATGAACCTCACAAGGTTGAGATCCATATATGTCACCATGTTTCTTCTTGTGATGTAAGGGAACATTATGCATAGGTATTTTGTATATGGTCACCGAGTTGTTGCAACAGTGTGTGGTTTCCCTTTGTAATGAATAAATGTCTCTTTTTTGGTTGAATGATGGAATCAATAGCTAAGGAATGCATGCATTATTCTATTTGCATTTATTTGTAATTTGGATTGAACAGATAAACGTGGTTAAAGACATTAGTGTATGTTGGTTGTTGAAATTGATTACTGCACCAAATTACTTGAACTATGTTTGGTGTACAAGGGTAAATTAAAAAGAAAGATGATTTCTTAAATAATTCTAAAGATTGGGATTCTCCATAAAGCGTGTATGCATAAAGACCTACTTTTATTTTAGTGTCTTAGGCACCGGGAATATGTGTATATGCATCTGGTGTGGGTAAGCATTGGTAAAGGCACCAAAAACCTTTGTGGTTGGGCTAAATCATTTAAATTCATCATCAAGCTGATAAAGTGGATGCATTGAACATGGTGGGTCTATGGAGGAAGAGATAAATTAAACTTTCAAATCTTGTCTTTCTGTAATCATCACTCAACTAAAGACGGTATCACACACACACACACACATTCAAATGGTGAGGCAGGGATGATGTGTCACGGAGGGTTGCCCCCAAAATCACAGGAGGAGAGAAGACTAGGAGCCATCAAGAAGATGGGATGAGAATGATGTGTCTCGAAGTCCCATCCTGGAGGAGGATAAAGGGAACAATTATATGGAAGCAATGTTGTGAAGGCACAAGGGTGACATGTCCCAGAGGGACCCATCTAGATGGTTAAAGGGGGGACGATTCATATACATTGTAATATATATATATATATATATATATATATATATATATCCTAGAATAAGGATTGATAATTAAAATAAATAAAGGATAAAATAATAATAATAATCCCATTCTTCTAACAGTACAAAAGGAGTTGGATTAGAGAGTAATAGTCGCTCCACCGGGGCAGGTGGGGTTAGGTTGTTACAGAGTTAAGCCAAACCATTTCTGGGTTTTTGTGGGTTTGGTGAGAGGATCACGTGGCTAAAATTTCAAAGTATTCTGAGGAGTATTCAGCCATTAGTTCATCATTCTAGAAAATAACCAACGACCAATTATTTTTTGGTAGTGCGCATATCACTTCGAGGACACTTCCACTCTTGGGTTTGAGCTATCTTTCTTGGTTTTTATTAGCTTACATAGAAAGCCTAGGTTCTATCATTTCAACTCATTTATGTATCTGTTCTCAATATATTAATAAAATGGCTCACAATATTTTGTTAGTGTTTACTGTGTTTTAATTTAGGTTGTGATTCCTTGTCTATTTTGTTGTTCCTTGTACATTGTTTTTGTATTATTGTTAATTTTTCCATTAGGAATATTAAAACTGTTATGTAAATGGAGTTTTTGATTGCTATTGCAGCGTTGGCGGCGCAGAACTACTCCAGTTCAGATGCAAAGGAGTATTATAAGGTTTATATGCTTTTGGGGTATGTTTATTTCTTGACACAAGTGCTTCTACACAATGGGTGTGGGGTATGAAAAATCTGGAGCATAAGAGTGACATGACATGAAGGCATGTTATGGGTGTATATGTAATTCCCCACAAACCCTCTCTTCTATGTTTAGTATATGCTTTGTTTCAATATTTATGGTTATGATTCGTAATCTGTTCTCGGTAAATTTTTGGGTATTTCCTTATCAAGTTGTCGACTTCATTTTTATGGATTTGAGCTAAGTAGAGGTAAAAGCAGGCAGGATCAAATTCCTTTTAAAATTTTATAAAAATAATTATATGGGAAGACCTCAATATTTTGGGTGAGGAGCTTAAACAGTGTTAAAAAAATCAACAAAGTATTGGGGATAAATGGTCATACTAGTCCTTTGAAAAAATTTGCAATTTGAGGAGCAGCTTCTTGAAAATTTAGGTCAGATTAAAGACTATCATGTACAAAGGGACTCCATTATTATACTAAATATGGGGATGAGAGGTGGGGCTCTAAGCCCTAGAATACAAAAAGGAACAACTAACTCTTTTGAAGAGGTATTAAAAAATAAACCCTCCACATCTATATAATAAATACAAAACATCTTGGGCCCATACTATTGTTGAAAAAATGGAGCTCCCACCAACAATTGAAATTGATACTGCGTAGGTAAACACCCTCTTCTCTACCATGCAAAAAAGGCGACCATTTGTTGATTTAATGGGTTTTGGCCAAAACCAAAAGCATTGCATCAATGGATCTTCTCCTCATGGACATGTAACTATGACATATACATATGCTCCAAATTATTCTTCATTATACACTTTGATACCAAGAGATTATGATTTTTCTTTAAATGAAGGGCCTTGGTTTTGGGGAAATGTTGAACTCTTTATAACCCCATAGTTCTCATAATTTGATGCAACAAACATGGTGGTCTCAAAAATGTTGATTTGTGTAGGCTCCCAAACCTTCCTCTTTCCTTTTGGCACCATAAGGTTCTAGAGTATATAGGTAACACACTGAAAAAATTCAAAACGAGGGACAGTGACAGAACCGAGAAAAGCATTTTCACCTTTTCTAGAATATCCGTGGATATCGATTTAAGCAAAGGCTTACTAGATCATATTATTCTGAAACACAAATATCTCCTATGGTCCCAATCTCTAGACTATGAAAACACAACTTTCAGATGTAGGAACTATTTCAAACAAGACATTTGAAGAACACATTCCCACACATAAAAAAAAAAATCCCCCAAAAAAGGCAAATAAGCCAAGAGGATGGTAGTTTACAAACATACATACTCTTGAGATGGAAGAAGAAGAAATCATGGAGAATTTAAACAAAGAGGAAGGGGCCATTCAGGATCCTAATGATACTACTTATAATCAGTGTGGGATAGACGTAGTAATGATACAGGTGACAAAATTGCAACAAAAAATGAATCAAAGGGAGGATGAAACATGGTGTATAAAGTGAGCCCATGTATAAGAAGGATTAGACTCATATAAAGAAAACCCACTAGATTCATCAATGGGTGTTTTTCCATGGTTCCAGTGGATCCCAAGCCCTAGGTCTAGCAGTAGGTCCAAAATAAGAAGGGGAAGAATAGTGATGCATACATTACTTGTTCTCCCTAATTGTACTATATTTATTTTATTTTTATTTTTTACTTTTTTGTTGGAATAATGTAAGCATATACACTAATAGTATAATCTATGCAATGATTAGCCACACAAGGATATGGGCATATCCTTGATGAATGCACACTTTTTGTGTGTATATATAAAACACATTTTCTTTTTAATATGAATGAAAGTACAAGTTTCTTTTTGCAGGGAAAAAATGTAACTTAGTGTTTTTATGATTTTGTTATAAATATCCTTTCATTGTCTTTTTTCTTTTTAAAATAGAATGTACTAAGCATTCACATTATAGAAAAAAATAGAGTAAAAGCATTAGAGTGAGGAATGGTATCCTCTAGGAAATAAACCACTAAATAACTCATAGTTTCATCAGTTTGGCCATTAAGGAAATAATATAAACAAAAATATATAGAAATAAACGTCCCAAAATAGGTCTATGCATCTTGCTATTAACCTATGCCTAAGATATTCGCCAAAAAGACAATAGATAAAATGAAAATTTGTCTTAACTAGACTATAGGGCTTATAGTTGTCGAGATAGTGTCATTATTCCATATTCCTCAGTAGTAATGGTAAGGGGAATGCTAGCTAACAACAAGTCCATTACTCATTTACCTTGTCTAAGATGACGGGGTTGGTAGGATTTTCCCCAAATGGTTCTACCTATCCCACCTTTAGGTATCCATGCAAAGTTAGTTCCACTTTGAAGTAGATTCCATTACCCCCTAGCACATCAATTTGAATTTTCCTTCAAAAATTATCAATGCTTGAAGAGCTTGAGCTCTCTCCATTGCTTAAGCTAAAATGTCTTGGGTTGTCCAAAATACCTTTTCAATCCTTTCAAACTTTGTGTTCTTGGTGCATGAGTGAAGGAGTTATGATATCCAGCCTTCCACCTCATCTAAAAATTTCCTTCTATTAATCCTTTGCATTTTTCTACTATCCACTTTTCCACTTCCATAATCAACTCCCATGCCTCCTCTGAGATCAATTCGTGGTTGTGTTTCTTTGCTACCCTAGTGTGTCTTGTTTCTCTCATTGAATGGTGGGGATGGGAGGATGAAGAAGCTCAATCTTCCCAACCATATCCATGTTTCTTCTTTCCTCCTTGACTATATCCTTCTCCTCTTAAAATTATTTCCCCCAATTGCTTGGGTCTCGCCAAAAAATAAAACCAAAACCCATTAAATTGATTATATAAAGGGAGACTACCTTCAAAATAAGATGATATTAGAAATTGATTCCATAATGATTGGCTAGTTCTCTATGCCTTAATATGTGTTAAAATCTGGTCTTGTTCTACTCTTATTCCCCTTGGAGTGGGATCTTTCACGCTAATTGTTGAATATTGCAACAAGAAACAGTGAAGGAGGCATCCTGAAACATCATTCCTGATCCTAGTTGGAAAGTGATCACCTAAACTAGGTGGGGCCCACACAGGTGATTGTTGTCGCAAAGTCTATTTTTAGACTATGTCTATTTTTAGACATGTAGTCCATATCTTCCAACATGTCGATCATATTCTATGAGTTGCAGGATGCTATTTGTGGATGGTTGGTCAAAGTTGGAAAAATAGATGGACTTCTATTTTTAGACATATTGGTCGGAATCTATTTTTAGATTGCCAGTCTAAAAATAGATATGTCGAATATTATTAGCTCTTAATAATATTTGGACTATAAACATTATCTTATTCTCTTGGAGCACTTCAGTTAAGTGCACAGATGTGGCACAGGAGCTGACAGAAGGAATTACGCTATTCATAAGGGTTAAGTGGAGCTATTGCATGGATACTTCAGTTAGAACTCATGTGAGAGAGTTTGGTGGAGTTGATTGAGGAAGTTAATGGAGTTGTGTTCAGTTTAACTAATCTAAACATAGTTGAGCTAGTTGTATCTAGTCTAACTGATTGATACACTGGTGAGAGTGGTGTGAATTAATTATTAATTAATTCACTAATTATAAACTCATTAATCAACTAAAGAATACATCAGTTAACTTCAGTGCATGGACAGTTTCAGTGGAGACCAGTGAAGAGATAGGTGAAAGAGAAGTGTGACTATTAGTTGTGACTATAGTGTTGCATGATTTGCAACATACAGTGGTTGGAGATGCCAATGAGGATTGCGTGGTCAATATAGGATGGATTCGAGTTCATTATGAACCATTCTTCAGCAGTGATTGCGCAGTAGAGGTAGGCTAAAGGCTGGTAAAGATCGGTGCATGGGATTTGCAAGATCGGGCCTGGTTAGTGTGTAGCAATTGGAGATTGTACGGAGAGCTTGTGAGGAGCTTTGTATGATGATTGTTACATGATCTCTATGACATATATTATATACAGATAGTTTGGGTTTTTAGCTTCAGGCTTTCCCGTGAAAACACTGTGTTCATATGTGTGAATTTTTATGGTTTCAATGTGTGCATGCAATTGATTTTATTTCTGCAATTAATGATCAATGGTAGAAGAGATTATGTATTGTGCATGAAGTCAAATAGTGTGTGATAAGGAGAATATCGGTGAATAATATATCAGTTATTCAAATTTCTGCATGGTATCAGAGCGATATTGATCATTGGAGCAATTGCAAAACATTGAAGCAGTTGAGTTTTGTGCTGGTGGAATTCAAAATTGCTACAGTGATTTCTTGGTGTCAAAGTTGAGATGTATTTCAATGGATTGCGATTGGAGTATGCCCTTGAGGACAGCTTGAATTATATTGCATGGAAGGACAGGATGGAGGCAGTGCTGGATGACAATGGGTTGAAGGAGTTCATAGATGCAGAAATTCCTATACCGGGTTCTCGCGATGTTGCCGCACTTGACGCATGGCAAAAGAAGGTAGCAATGTGTCGAAGGATTCTGTTGGAAGGTGTGAAGGATCACATAGTTTCCAGCCTTCATGGTAAAGCTTCTCCATTCTTGATGTGGAAAGCTTTGACGGATTTGTTCCAAAGCAAGAGCGACCATAGGAAGTTGGTGCTCAAGGATAAACTCAGGAAAATAAAAATGGAGAAGAATGACACTATTCCGGTATACTTGACAAAGTTTGTCCACTGCAGGGATGAGCTTGGGAGTGTAGGAGTTAAGTATGGATGACGAAGACTTGGGCAGCTTGGCTCTCCTTGGGCTTCCAAAGAGTTGGCATTCCTATCGGGACTGTCAATGGTCGGGGAGAAGTTGCAGGATGGGAGCGACTTTGGTCGGATCTTGTGCGGGGGAGATAAGGATACCAGGGATGGATCTTCATCAAAGAATGATGATGAAGAGGATTTCACTTTGGCTTCCAAAGCAAGGAAAGGGAAGGGGAAGAAAAATCCTTCTCAATCCGGTGCGGATGGCAAAGAGCGTGACATGTCCAAAGTGAAGTGTTTTCACTGTCACGAGCATGGGCATTTCGCCACGCATTGTCCATAGAAGAAGAAGAACAAGCAGGTTGCTGGAGCTGCAGCTGGTGAGGCTCTTGCCTCACAATTTGAGTTGGACTTCTCATTGATCGCATGCATGGTGTCTAGTGCATTGGGATCGGGGTGGTATTTTGATAGTGGCGCTTCCTTTCACATGACGGGAGATGTGAATCTTTTCAGTGACTTGGTGGAGAAATATCTCCAGTTGCATGTTGAGTTGGGCGACAATGGACGATACAATGTGACCGGCATTAGTACCATAACCTTTCATAGGGATTCAGGTAAACTCATTATTTTACAAGATGTAGTGCATGTTCCAGGTTTAAAGAAGAATTTAATATTAGTCGCAATGTTAGAGGATAAAGGGTATGATGTTGTCTTTAGTGAAGGAAAATTTTTCCTTCAGCACAAGGCAACAGGACAAGTTAATAAGGTTGGGATTCGAGCAAATAATCTCTACAGACTTGAAGTAGATGGGATGTCTACGGAGCTTCCTACTGTTGGGAAGTGCAAGAAAGACATGCAACTGATGCTTGAGAGGGAGCAAGTTTTGCATGCAGGTAAGAGTGAACCTCGGGATGTGGAGCAGCCACAAGATGAGGATCATGGAGTGGGAGAAGCCACTCATGCAAAGAAATTTCGTGCCAGATGGGCAGAGGGAGTGCATGCAGCTATACCACCACGTGAGAGGTGGGGCGACATGCATGAGTAATCCCAAGAGGAGATTTCTGGGCAGGATTCATTGAGAGAGTGTGGATCTCATGAATTGAACACAGCTTCTGAGTGCCCACGGGCAACAATAGCATGATCGGTTAGTTGATGCGGAAAATCAAAGTGGCCGGTGTCGAATCTTGGAGCGCGGATCAAGTTAATGACAAGTGCATAGTGCCTTGGGTGAAGGTTCAACAACGCGGTGGTTCTGAAGACATTTGCGGTTAGTGCCCGGCGAAGTCGAAGACTTTGATGATAGATGCATAGATTGATTAGGTTGTTTGGAGCCTATTGATTTTGGAAGCGTTACGGAAGCGGATGCATGGGTTACATGAAAACTGTAAGGTTGCGAAGCGAATCATGGAGTTGCATGTCACATGCAAAGAAACTGAGTCCTTTCTTGTTGAGAGGGAGTGTTGAAGATTGCAACCAAAGAAACGATTAGAAGGAGGCATCCTGAAACATCATTCCTGATCCTAGTTGGAAAGTGATCACCTAAACTAGGTGGGGCCCACACAGGTGATTGTTGTCGCAAAGTCTATTTTTAGACTATGTCTATTTTTAGACATGTCGATCATATTCTATGAGTTGTGGGATGCTATTTGTGGATGGTTGGTCAAGTTGGAAAAATATATGGACTTCTATTTTTAGACATATTGGGCGGAATCTATTTTTAGATTGCCAGTCTAAAAATAGATATGTCGAATATTATTAGCTCTTAATAATATTTGGACTATAAACATTATCTTATTCTCTTGAAGCACTTTAGTTAAGTGCACAGATGTGGCACAGGAGCTGATAGAAGGAATTATGCTATTCCTAAGGGTTAAGTGGAGCTATTGCATGGATACTTCAGTTAGAACTCATGTGAGAGAGTTTGGTGGAGTTGATTGAGGAAGTTAATGGAGTTGTGTTCAGTTTAACTAAGCTAAACATAGTTGAGCTAGTTGTATCTAGTATAACTTATTGATACACTAGTGAGAGTGGTGTGAATTAATTATTAATTAATTCACTAATTATAAACTCATTAATCAACTAAAGAATACATCAGTTAACTTCAGTGCATGGACAGTTTCAGTGGAGACCAGTGAAGAGATAGGTGAAAGAGAAGTGTGACTATAGTGTTGCATGATTTGCAACATACAGTGGTTGGAGATGCCAATGAGGATTGCATGGTCAATATAGGATGGATTCGAGTTCATTATGAGCCATTATTCAGCAGTGATTGCGCAGTAGAGGCAAGCTAAAGGCTGGCAAATATCGGTGCATGGGATTTGCAAGATCGGGCCTGATTAGTGCGTAGCAATTGGAGATTGTACGGAGAGCTTGTGAGGAGCTTTGTATGATGATTTTTACATGATCTCTATGACATATATTATATACAGATAGTTGGGGTTTTTAGCTTCAGGCTTTCCCGTGAAAACACTGTGTTCATATGTGTGAATTTTTATGGTTTCAATGTGTGCATGCAATTGATTTTATTTCCGCAATTAATGATCAATGGTAGAAGAGATTATGTATTGTGCATGAAGTCAAATAGTGTGTGATCAGGAGAATCTCAGTGAATAATATATCAGTTATTCAAATTTCTACACTACTTTTATACCATTGAGAAAAATTGTGAATGCATCGATTGAGAAACCAACCAACAATAGTACTCAATATAACTATACATTGTTTTCTCAACACCCAAGAGAGAGGTATTTTGTGATGATGCCTTTTCCTCTTCCACTAGTTTTGATGAGGTATCTTGTTCGAATCACAAATCCACGGTTTCTCTTCATCTAATATAACTATACCTTGTTTTCTCAACACCCAAGAGAGAGGTATTTTGTGATGATGACCTTGTCCTCTTCCACTAGTTTTGATGAGGCATCTTGTTCGAAGCACAAATCCATGAGTTCTCTTCATCTCCCTTTTTCTGTAATTCTCATAAATTCCCTTGATCTTAATGATTGTGAGGTTGAATAGGGCTCTAGAAGTTTCAACTTGGATCGTACTAGCATTCCCTTCAGGGTAGGGTTATTGCCTCCCTTGGCTAAGTCTCATGCTAGAGATTTTACCATGCATTGAGATGATATCAAGGTATTTTCCTTCGAAGGGAAAAATGGGTGGCATGCATGAACTATCACATATCCCTCCATATTTATCTGATGAGAAGAAAAAATTATTTATTTCAAACTTTTGTATTTCAATATAATTATCCTTACTACATAAATATAGTATATTTTACATAATTACATAATTTTTTTATTCTATTTATAAGATATCTTTTTATGTTCACTATAAATTAATAACACATTTTAATATTTATCCTACCTATATGAATTATTCTGTAACTCTTTTGAGATTCTACTTCTTTTTTTTGTGTAGTAGAGGTCAAAGTTTATATAAAATTATAAGGGCACTACAAGTTTATGCATGGAATCATAATGGTATAAATTGTGTAAATGATTTTGAATTTTAAATTTAAGATCACATAATATATGTTGTGAGAATATAAAAGGACAATGTATTTAAAAATTAATTAACGTTGTTATTGGTTGAATAAAATAATATTGGTACTTTTATTTTTTATATATGTAAAAAAAAAATGTGCCTAAGAGTTAGCTTAAGTGGTCTACGAGATGTGAAGTTATTTGGTATTGTTGCTAGTTGTTATTGATCACAATTTTGACGCTTTTCTATTCCCTTGTGGTGAGGCCCCTTAATTAGAGCTACCGGGCTGAGGATTTACCTGATTTACCATCTAGAAAATGTAGAAAAGTACTCCAAGTTTCTGTGCTTTCAGTCCATATATATATTTACCATATGCATCATAACCTTGTCATTGTCAAGAACTGCCCAGCTAGGTAATATTGCTTATATTATTGTAAAAGAATATAACCAAAGTATGATATATTTGAGTTCACCCATTATGTAGTATATGATATTTTAAGTTTACTTATTAAGTAATTTGTAGTATTGAGTAATATTTAACCATGTTAGAAATTTTGTTGAGTAAATGAATTTTGAGTTGTGTTTTCTTTTTCTCAGTTAGATTCACTTTGAATTTTAAAGTTTATTAATATTTTTCTTTGTTAAATACAATTTAAAATATATTTTTCCACAAAATAACAAATAATTACATTCAAATAACTTTATTCAAATTAGGTGATATTGGTATTAACCTTTAATCTTAATAAAATTTGTAAAATTAATATCTTCCGCAAGATTCTGCAGGATAACTCTCGCATCTCTTTGAACAACTTCACTATTATCTCTGTTTTATCATATCGGTTTCTCTTTGGCTAACATAAGTAATCATGTTACAATGAAGCAATCCGGCTCCCAACCTTGATATAAATATCAAGTGGGTAATGATTTGTAGTTTTGATGATAATGAATATGCAAAGTCATTTGTTTTGAATACCTCCCTAGTTTAGAGGGATTGTTGAAAAGTGCAACTAGGATTGATCTTCATATTGACTATGTAATTATGTATTTATGTAATGAAGAAGACAAATATAATAAAATATAATTTTAGTATGCTTGCTTCATGAGTCTCATGAGAAAGGTTTTATTATAGGTCAAAAGACATCTTCTTGATGTCTTTTAGGGATTTTTCTTCTGGCTATAAATGTATTAAAGAGTCATGTTTATGATGAGTCAAAGTCACACCTGTATGCCTCAAGACCTTGTCATATAAGCCTTGAGGTCATGGCTCAGAATATGGCTCAAGTTCAACATTGAATACAGTGATCAATTCGGCCTCCATACTCTTGCACAAGTCTACTCAAAGTAAGGCTCTCATGTCGGCTCATAAGAAGGATATGTCTTGTATATACAAGAAGGGTATGTGGTTCATTTGGAGTAAGTAAATTCAGATTATTCTAAAGTAGAAAATTTGAAGAAGTTTGAGTTATCTACGGTAATACATATCAACAGGAACTACGAGGTTAAGTCTAAGATTTGTGGACAAGGGTGCAGGAAGAACTTCGGTGATATGTGATTGTATCAAATGTGAGTTAGGACTACATTAAAATGAGATAGAAAAGTGGAGAAAAGACTGCCTACAAGTGCGGAATAGGGACCGTGTTACAGCAGTGCATTAATTGTGGTGATAGAGTGCGAGGACAAGCTTGTGGTGACAGCATTACGTTGATTGTGTCATGTGCAAGGACAAAGTCTGTGGTGAACAACATTGTGTTGACAGTGTCAAGTGCAAGGATAAGCCTATGATGACAGAACTGTATTGAAATTATGAAGTGCATCAAGTATGCTCAGAAAGGAGAGGGTATCAATATAGTATGAAAAGGACAACTCATCAAAAGAATACCTGGTTGTAATTTGAAGGTCAACTAGCAAGATTGAATGTGCAAGGTGTGCACAGGCCAATTCACAACAAGATGTCAATATCTCTCTAGCTTGGTGTAGTAAGGTGCATGATGGTGCAGAAAAGAAGGATCGGCTCAAGGAGTTGATGAAGAAACAGTGACAAGGTCTTGAAGGCATACATAGGTCAAGGTTCTGAGTCATGATCACAGTACTTGTCAATTGAAAGTCTATAAGAATAATTCCTTGCGGGTTTTCCTCTCGAAGAGGGAGAGGTTTTGGCCCGGGCTTGAAAAGCCTAAATCTGTGTCTCTTGTGTTTTTGGTAATTGACTTGATGAAGACATAATAAGCTAAGAAGAGAAGGAATAAGTAAAATAAGTAAGCTCACAAGTAATTATAAAGAAGAGAATTTGAATTAATCACTGCCCTACCAAATTCTAAACACTCCTCCCATCAATAAAAGGTTACCAACTATACAATCCTTGGAATTAGTTAAATGTGGGAGGTTTCATTTTTATGGAGGTTGAAACGCGTGATGTTCCTTGACTTGTAAATTTTTTAAATAAAAAGTATCATGTGTTTTTACCTATAGAATAAATTAATCTATAATTCATTTAATGAGAGGAACCATCACGGTCAATGAGGTGGAGCGAAGATTTCATCCATATACTTGGGTTTTGTTTGACTTGTCTAACCCCCATTTCGTGTATATATAATAGAGTTGGAAGGTGTGCACTTCCATATATATATAAGGTTTCATGATTCCGACTAAGATAGATATAAATGGGGAAAAATATCAGTAAACCTGAGCTGATCCATTTAGTCGCATTTTCTTAAAAATTAGTTCGGATTTGATGAAATGTCCAAGAATTTTTTTTAAAGCAAAGGAAATGAGTGACCTCCTTTGGTCTAACATACATTAAATAAATGCCCCAGTCATCAATTACCAAGTTTTTATATTTATAAAATAAATTATAACTATTTTATATCGAACTTAAATGAATAAGAAGTTATTTAAGTAGGCATAGACTTGATAAATATAACTCATTTGTATGAGAGGAACTATTTAACATTAAAATATAATGAACTTAATTATATTTAGGTAAACATAAACTATATTTAGAACATAGTGGGGTTTATTTTTGAGTAAAAACTCTTTTTTGGGACATATCAATCTCTATAATTAAATTAATGAGGCATGGATGCTTGTTTTCATTGTCTCACAACAGTTCTATGGCACAGATGAAATTAACTTTTTTGGGTAAGAAATTGTGATGATTATTAACATTTCCATGCCTTGAAAATGGTCATGAGGATGAGATACACTATAGGGATGGTTTGGCGTCATCATATTGTTCATCCCACATAGGATCTAAAGTGGGAAGCTTCTCTAGCTTGGTTATCCTAGGAGACTCACCAAAGCATTTGTAATAATCTTCAATAGGGTTGGAAACCATGTCCTAAGTATGAATAGACATGTCCAAGACTAGTGAGGTCTTCTATTGCTCTTTTATTTTCCATTTTATCCTCTAGATAAGCGTGGCATGATCATCTTGGGATCTTCTTTACCTTTTTGATAACCTCGATATTGGAACACATATGGTTCCATGCCTTTTCCTTGGCACTATAATTTTGAAGCAAAGGAAACTCATTTATAGGAAGATATGGCAAATTAGTGTTCAAAGTATGATCCATTAGTTTGGTTTCTCTACTAGCAATCGAAGGATGCCAATGATAACTTGACCTTTACATTTCTTCCTCTTATTTAATGAAAATTATAAATTAAAAAAAATTGCTAAATCTTGGGTTAAGAGCACTACATTATATATAAAAATAATATGACATACATTTAAAAAAATCCTTTATATTGTTTTAAAATGTTATATGTGTATATTTATTAAGAGTTATGTTCCAAAAACTTAAAATAGGGTAGGAGACTTCAAATGTTTCCAAAAACTAGCTATGGCATCCACCATCGACAACAAACCACAACTATCAAAGATGGCCTAGAAAGGCATCACACCAAGCTACTTGTAGCCACTTCAAAGGGTGAACAACAAACTAGCATGAATTCCTACAATTCCACTCTTGATTTCCCACATACACCATACAAGTCATCTAGGAGATTCTCTAATCTTACATTAAACAAGGCGTCCAAGCATAGTGCTCCAAGTATTTGATAGGGATTCTTTAAGACAAATCCTAGATCCTTCTCAACCAAGGACATTAAACCCTAACACATCATGTCTTCTCTAGTTTTTTTCCTGTCGCAAACCCTAGCACCTTCCACCCTTGCATCGATAGAATTATAAATACTCTAATATAGGATCATTGAAAAAACATATTGATTAGAATACTACTCAATTTACAATGATGCACATAAGTTAAAGTAGCATATATTATGTGGTGATGGAAAAATCACTTGAGAGGTTCGATTTCATGAGCAAATTTATTTCCAAAGTAGAAGCAGTTAGTTGTTGGAGAGAGATTTTGTGAGATCGAAGCAGTGAGGAAGAGGGGCTGATACTGTGAAGGCGGAGGAAGAATTCCAGATTCGGTGAGTGCATTTGTAGAGAGGTAGAAGAGCCATAGAGAGGCTGACGCAGAGGCAACACAGTAGCTTCTAGAGTCAATTTCGATCCTGCCAGGGAAAGACGGGTTTCAGCGCCATAAGCTGGATAGAGGTTCTGGAGGCCAGGAGTGACATTTTCCCATACAACGCAGACCATGTGACTTGAGGAGAGGTTGTTTCGAGCTGAGTGCAAAAGGGATTGTGCTAGTGTGATGCAGTATTTGCGCAGAGCCAGTTTGGACGGCCCACCTGGATCTGAGGTCAGAGCCCGGATTTGCCTGTGGAGTGAGGAAATTCCTCACTAGATTTTTCTTGCTAGTATTTCTCTGCAGGATTTCCAGTTTAGGCATCTAGTTGTACTCAGATTATTTCACTGCTTCTTAATAATAAAATCCTCATGTGCTGCACCGATTTTCACAATTTGGGTTTTTCCAGGGACTTTCGTCCAAAAATAATTGTGTTCATTTTATGTGTGTGTCCTAGAATTTCCTCCAATGTTTATTCCTCTAGAGTTTTTATTTTTGAAGGTTGCAGTGTATGTATTTTGATATTTGTCATAGTAGATAAATTGATAATTAATTAAAAATTAGGAGAAATAATATCAGTTGCTACAATACGATTCCGGTTTACAAAATTTTCACATGGTATCAGAGCGCAGTTGATCAGCCAGAGAGCTCAAAAACGAAAGAAAGGAATTTCATTGTTCAGTGTGGGCAGCATATCAAAATTTCCAGAGGGCAGCGCCATCACTTTTTCAAGAGGTTGAGTCACTTGAGGAGATTCAATTTTTCTAAGAGAGGGATACGAAAATTCGATCTCTCCAGATCGAGTAGCTCCAGAGGTAGAGGGAGCATCTCAATATTTTTGTTGGGCAGATCTCTAGTTGTATGTAGAGGTTTTTGCAATAGTTTTTAGAGAAAAACCTGTGTCGGGTGGAAGAAGAGCATACACTAAGGGAAAATTTCTCTCAGGGAACTTATAGTCTCGGAAGTTTGAATTTCGAGTTGCAGATCAACAGTAGCAGCTAACAGAGCCACACATTCCAAGAGGGAGTGCGAGTAGTAGAGCAACAGCTGAGCACAGGGGAAGAGGGAATTTTTGACATTCATCGGAGATGGCCACTGTAGGGCTAAGAGAACAGGACAAGTTCTCTCATCTGGAAGGAAAGGATCTCCTTCCTTCTAGATGAATTTGGCCTAAAGGCATATATTGATAATGTGGTGGTAGTTCCCATGGATGCAGATCAGTTGAAGGAGTACAGAAAGGATATGGCACGGGTGAAGTGATTGATCCTAGATGGAGTAAGGGATCATGTAGTCTCACATATAGCTAGCAAGGATACTGCCAAGCAGATGTGGGATGTTCTTACCATGTTTTATCAAGGTACTTCCAAGTAGCGGAAGATGTACCTTGAGGGGAAGCTAAGATGCATCCATATGCAGAAAGGGGAAGGCATAGATCCCTTCCTCACTAGGATTCAGGAAGCCCAAGATTAGTTTTTGGTTGTTGGGGCAGCATCTCAAGCCTCAAAGCTAATGTAGTTGGCGCTCAATAGCATCTCAGAGGATTGGCAGGTCTTCATCTAAAGTATATTGGGCAGAGACATGCTAATTGGATGGGACAGGATGTGGGCTTACTTGCAGCAGGAGGAGATGATACGATCTCTTTTGAAGAGCTCCATCATTTGCAGCAACAACGGATCGAAGCAAGTAAAGGAGGAGGAGAATGTGGCCCTTGCATCAAAGGGTCCAAGTCAGGGGGAGGGGGAGGAAAGGAAGAAGAAGAAGTGGCTTAGTTATATTATTAACCAGTTTTTGAATATTTCCTAAGTCTAAACTTAGGGAATACAGTTAATTAATCGGAATTGATTAAGTCAAGGTGAGAATCATCTAGAAACTCACACGGATCGACTCCAAGAAGATCATGGCCATTGATTAAGTTTTAACCTTTGCTGTTGGTGCTCCAACATAGTATTATAAGAGGATATTGATGTGGTGATGTAGAAATCACTTGAGAGGTTCAATTTCATGAGCACATTGATTTCCAGAGTAGCAGAAGTCAGTTGCTAGAGAGAGAGCTAGTGAGATCGAAGTAGTGAGAAAGAGGGGCAGAAATTGTGAAGTCGGAGGAAGAATTCCAGTTCCAGTGAGTGCATTTGTAGAGAGGTAGAAGAGCCATAGAGAGGCTGACGTAGAGGCAATGCAGTAGCCTCTAGAGGCAGCTTAGATTTTGTTGGGGAAAGACGAGTTTCAGTGCCAGAAGCTGGACAGAGGTTCCGGAGGCTAGGAGACATTTTCCCAGACAGCAGCAAACCAGACGGCTTGACGAGAAGCTGGTTCGAACTGAGTGAAGAAGGGACTATGCTAGTGTGATGCAATAGCTGCATAGAGCCAGTTTGACGGCTCACCTGGAGATGAGGTCAGAGCCCGGATTTTCCTGTGGAGTGAGGAAACTTCCTCACTATATTTTTCTTGTAAGTATTTCTCTGTAGGATTTCCAGTTTCGGTATCCAGTTTTACTCAGATTATTTCACTGTTGCTTAATTAATAAAACCCTCATTTGTTTCCTTGGTTTTCCCAAGTTGGGTTTTTCCGGGGACTTTTGTCTAAAAATAATTGTGATTATTTTATGTGTCTTAGCATTTCTTCCAGCATTTATTCTTCCACTTTTTTTATTTGCGAAGGTTGCAGTGTATTTATTTCGTTATTTGTTGTAGCAGATAAATTGTTAATTAATTAACAACTAGGAGAAATAATATCATTTTTTGAAATAGGATTCCCGTTTACGAAATTTTCACAATGTGGGCCATTAATATCGCTTGATTGTAGCCATTAGATCTATTGGGGATGTAAGTCTATTTTATTCCTTGTTCAAGTTGGAGAATGATGTGGATTATGGGTCGTTGAAGAAGGGAAAGCACAACAATTAGATCTATCTATTAATTAAAAATGGAAAATATTATTTTGGAGAAAGGTGTCAAGTATTATTTTATTAAAATGGTGGCAAAATTCACTTAGTGGAAAATGGCCCCTTGTTGTGTAACCAGCTCCAAAAATAGAAGAAAAGAGATATGAACGCCTTAGAAATAAGCCACTTCGAGGGGGCAACCTCCAATACATTACATAAATGAACAATTCTTGGATGATACAATTTACAAAACCTCCTTTCTATATATAGGAGTCCATGGGGCCATAATGTAATCCTAGTGGGCCACAATGTAATCCTACCGACCTAACAATAATAATTTAAGGGCACAATAATAACAAAATGGGGGTTACAAGGGTACAATAATAACAATAAGGGGGTTACACTAACAACAATAAGGGACTATACTAGTAATATAGGGACCTAACATGCCCTCTCCTTCAAAAAAGTGTTGTCCTCAACGCTTGAGTAGCTCTGGGTGCTTCTGTATAAAATTCTCATCCTCCCATGTAGAATCTTCAGTGGGTAAGTTCTTCCACTTGATGAGATACTCTGAAATTGATCGATTCCGTAGTTGTCGAGTTCTTGTTTCCATGACCGCTTCTGGTACCAATATGATTTTTCCTTCCTCATCAAGTTCTGGCAATATTGTTTGAACTGGAAGATTTTCTCCTATAACCTTCTTTAAGCATGAAACATGGAAAACTGGATGTACTCGCGAAGAAGTAGGAAGCTCCAATTTGTATGCCATAGTACCAATCTTTTGCAACACCTTGTAAGGACCATAGTACTTTGGCGATAATTTATTATCCTTCTTAGCTTGCTTCAGGGACATTTGTTTATATGGTTGTAGCCGTAAAAATACCCAATCTCCTACATCAAAACTTCTCTCGCTGCGATGTTGATCTGCCTGTTGTTTCATTCGATTTTGTGCCAAATTCAGGTTATCCTTTAAGAGTTGGAGAAATTCTTTCTGATGCTCGATGTGATCTTCCACTGCTTGAACCTTCAAATTTTCTCTTAAAGATGATGTGATGGATGGTGGATGATATCCATAAAGTGCCATAAATGGGGTCATTTTTGCTGCAGTATGGAAGGAAGTGTTATACCACCATTCAACGAGGGGTAACCACTTGACCCATTGTGTTTGTTTATCAGATACAAAACAACGAAGATATCCTTCCAAACATTTATTTACTATCTCTGTTTGACCATCAGATTGAGGATGATAAGATGAGCTATGAGCTAATTGAGTACCCAAACAAGAAAATAACTTCGTCAAAAAATTTCCCGTAAAAATGGGATCTCTGTCGCTCACAATAACCCTTGGGCTTCCATGTAGCTTTTGAATTCTGTCCACAAATGTAGTAGCAATTGTACTTTCTTTAAATGGATGAGATAATGCACAAAAGTGTGCATACTTGGTAAGTCTATCAACTACCACCATGATGACATTCTTGCCTTCGAACTTCGGTAAACCTGTGATAAAATCCATTGAAATCTCCTCCCAACGTTGACTTGGAATGGATAAAGGTTGTAGAAGTCCCGGGGTCTTAATTGTCTCCACTTTGCAAACCAAACATTCCGCCACAAACTTTTGAATATCAGATTTAAGGCCATCCCAAAAAAAATCTTTCTTCACCCTGTGGTAAGTTTTTAAAAATCCTGAGTGTCCTCCTAAAGGAGAAGTGTGCAATTCCAGAAGAATCTTTTGTTTTAGTGGGGAATTCTTACAAAGATATAAGCGATCTTTGTACCATAAGGAATCATTTTTCCAACTAAATGTATCAGATGTACTAGGATCTTGCTGCAACTTTTAAATGAGTGTCCATACATCTTTGTCCTTCTTCCATTCATCTCTTGCTTCGGTTATCCAATCCGGTTGGATAATAGAAATGGCACAAAGCAATGCTTCCACCTCTTCATTCTTTCTTGAGAGTGCATCTGCAACAACATTAAGCTTTCTTTTTTTGTAGATTATTTCAAAGTCATAACCCAACATCTTTGTGACCCATTTTTGCTGCTCTTCTGAAGATAGTCTTTGTTCCAAAAGTGTTTAAGACTATCATGATCAGTTTTTACCTTGAAGTGTCTTCCCATTAGGTAAGTTCGCCATTTCTTTAGTGCATGTAGTATTGCTAACATTTCCTTCTCATAAATAGGTTTCTGTAAATACTTTCCTTTGATTTGACGACTTTCAAAAGCAATGGGTCTTCCTTCCTGCATTAAAACTGCACCAATTCCATTTCCTGAGGCATCACATTCCACAATAAAGGTTTTTGTGAAGTCTGGCGTAGCTAAGACCGGTGCTAGGCACATTGCCTCTTTAAGATGTTCAACATGATCCTTCCAAGACCTGCTGTAGATTAGTATATCATCAAAAAATACTAGCACAAATTTTCTAAGGAAGGGTTTGAAAATGAAATTCATCAACCCTTGAAATGTAGAAGGTGCATTGGTAAGGCCAAAATGCATGACCAAAAATTCATAATGACCCTCATGAGTTCGAAATGTTGTTTTTGGAATATCTTCAGTCTTCATTCTAATTTGATGATATCCCGAACAAAGATCCAACTTGGTAAAATAAATTGCTCCATGTAATTCATCCAATAATTCATCAATCACAGGAATGGGAAATTTATCTTTAATGGTGAGCTCCCTATAATCTGGACACATGTGCCATGATCCATCCTTCTTATGTACCAATACTACAGGAGCAGAGAAAGAACTTTGACCAGGTTGAATTATACCCGCCTCTAACATTTCTGCAATCATACGTTCAATTTCACTCTTTTGGACATAAGGATATCTATAAGGCCTGATGTTTGGAGGAACACTTCCAGGAATCAAATGAATAGCATGATCAGGATCACGAATAGGTGGGAGTCATTTTGGAGTTTCAAAAACCTTGGAATGACTGCCCAAGACTTGTTGGAGATCTGCAGAAATAGATGATTTTGATGTCGGAACTTCTAGTGAGCATAATTGTCCAATTACGCCTCGTTGTTCTTTCTTTAGAATCTTTGTCATGACATTAGAGCTTATTATCCTTCCTGGCTTCCCTTCAATACCCCGTAATTCGACTTCCTTTCCTTCTGAAAAAAATTTCAAGAAAAGTTCTTAAAAATTAAAAGCTACCGTCCCCAAATATTGTAACCATTGTACTCCTAGTACAACATCAGCACCTCCCATAGGAATGGAAAGCATTGGACTTGTCAACACATATTCCCCCATGGTTAGCTTGATATTATGGCATTTTCCAGAGCAATTTATAGTTCCTCAATTTGCAACCATCACTTGACATTCTGGTGCTGGGTATAGGAAACAATTTAATTCCTTGGCTACCTTACAATGAATAAAATTATAGGTGCTACCTGAATCAATCAACACTATTACCTTTTTCTTCTTGATTTGTCCTTCTATCTTGAGAGTTTGAGGAGTGGTAATTCCTGCCAGTGCATTACACGATATGGTGGGATTCATTTCTTCCTCTTCTAGGGCTGGTTCCTGGTGTATATCCTCTTCTTGTTCATTTTCTTCTTCCTCTTCACAATCTATGTAAAATAATTTCTTCTCAGCACACTTATGACCTTTAGTGTATTTTCTATCAAAATTATAGCAAAGCCCTTTTGCTCTTTTTTCTTCAATTGTTGTGGTGTCAACCTTGTAGGTTGTGGAAATCTAGGTGTAGAAACACTTCCTTCTTTATAGAAGTGAGTGGTAGGCTTCCTTGTCGCCATAATTTTACATTCAATTTTTCTTGCCAACCTGAATGCCTTCTCCAATGAATCGGGTTCCAAAACGCGAACTTCATGTTGGATGTTATCCTTTAAAGTGCCTATGAAGAGATCAATCCTGTGTTCCTCTGGAATATCAGTTACCCTTATATTCAATTTTTGGAAGTCCTCAATGTGCTCCCCCACTAAACCCTTTTGTTTGAGATTTAGCAATTGGCTAAAGAAGGTGTTGCTCTTTGTATCCTCATAATGTGCTATCATTTCCTCCGTAAAAATTGACCAAGTGACAATTTTTTTACGGGAGCAAAGCCATTGATACCATACAAATGTATTTTGTTCTAAATGTAAGGGCACAATAATAACAAAATGGGGGTTACAAGGGTACAATAATAATAATAAGGGGGTTACACTAACAACAATAAGGGACTATACTAGTAATATAGGGACCTAACACCCCCACCAATAAAATAATATTAAAAATGAATCTAGAAGCATGGGGATAAATTATAAAAGGAGGATGGATTCATTTGTTGAACATATTTTAACTATTACACTTCACATTTCATCTTCTCTTAGAGTTGTTTAGCAAAGAACAGAAATGGTATTTAGCACAGGAGTTTCAGGAAAAATTTCGCCCTCATTTGGAAGTACTTTGAGTGTCTCCTAGTGAGGGAGTTGGGGAGTCCATTTATGGGCTTCCATGGAGCTTTATTTGTAGGACTAAACCAGCTATGTGTTGAACCCTTAGTTAAAATGATAGGAGGGGGGGGGGTGAATCAGTTTAACACATTCATGGACTTTTAAAACTTTTCATTAAAACTTATTTACACCTTCATTTCATGTCCAACTTAATATGTGAGTAATCTTAGAATGTGAGCAGCAAGTGTTAATATAATAACGGTAGACTTAATACAAGGCTTAACGGGTATTAAGCGAGAAGATATAAATCGAGATCAACGAGATAAACATCATGCACATAGACACCAGATATAAGTGGAAATCCATAAAGGGAGAAAACCACATCTTATTATTGTTGTGATGCAAAGGCAAGCTCCAACTCCCTCTCACCACTGTTTTTCTGCAGGCACCAACCTACAGGAGGCTTCAATCCTCAATTTCGCAAGCTACAACTTGCAAGGAAGCACCAACTCCCTTCAATTTTCTGCAGGCACCAACCTACAGGAGGCTCCAACCTCAGTCGGCTACAACTGACGGCTATCAAGCTGCAACTTGATAGGGAAGCTCCAACTTCCTCAATTTATCAAACTGAATGTTTGTTGATTTACCTCAGATAGCAGCTCTATTATGTAGCTTCTCTTTCTGCTTTTCTTTTCTTAATCTTCTCTGCCTGTCTCTTCTATACTCCGCCTTCTCTATATTTACTCTCTCTAACCTCTTTTATGCATATCCAGTTGATATTATTTATAGAGTTCCTCACATGATTGTTTTTATTTCAATAGGAATTTGGAGTGAACAGTCATGACTCTTTGGCTTCTGTCTTCTCATTCCTTTTATCTGCTCATTTAGAAAATATAACTGTAGGTATCAATTTAACATTATAGTGGGATATGTGTTCTCTTCTGGAGACTTGCCAATGCATCACAACAATATAAATTAAAACATTTACATTCAATTACAATGAAAATTCCAGCTCAACTCATTTAGTCTTTTGGCTCGCTGCGCATTTGTCTTTTCTTTGACTGTGTCTGTCTTTTCTGTGACTATGTTTTATCTCTTTTCAGCTCTGTTTTCTCTTATGCCCTTTGCTGTGGTGTAACTGCTGCATACATGTAACTGTGCTTTTTATATCAGTGCGTTTTGTATATATGTGTAACTGCTGACTTTAAATCTGGGCATATTCCAACCCTTTACACACAGCAAGTGTCTTGTTGATGTGGTGAGTTCCGCAAGCGGAACAGACATACATCGCAATTGTTTTATATTAATAATTTCCCTCCACCTTAAGCCGAGGCCCGTGGGTCCACATACCACGCGGCACATTTCAATACAATCGCTACAACGTTTTATAACAGCGCCTTTTATATATATACATATATATATATATATATATATATATATATATATATATATATATATATATATATATATATATATATATCGTAGTTTCAATTCTCGGCGAACTTATATAAAGTTTTAACATATAAACCGCCACTTCCACATAATATATGTTGGTCCATATAACAAACCAACAATAAAAATCTTGCTTTTCTATGAAACCTTCAAATAACTCTCGGCGATATAATATACCCATTTAACATAGGAAACAACCTTTCGGGCCCACTTGCCAATCTTTCTCTATCCGCCGATGCGATGAGCTGCCTCCGATTCGATGCGATGCGATGAATCGCTTTACAAATACTTCCTATTGTGATTAATCGCAATCGAAAATTCCATTTTCATGTTCCGATGCCCTTTTTCTGATGCGATCAGTCACTATTCACTTAAATGTGTCGATGGGATTAGAATTGGAACTCAAACCAATAAAATCATAATTTATAGACCCATCGGGTCCGGAACTTAATCACAATCGCAATCCTTTATTGTCATGCTCCGATGTTCTGCTTTTGTTCGATGCGATTGACCACTATTCACTGCATTTTTCTGATGCAATTGGAACTGGAACTCAAACCAATAAAATCATAATTTATAGACCCATCGGGTCAGAACTCAATCGCAATCGCAATTCTTTATTGTCATGCTCCGATGTTCTACTTTTGTCCAATGCGATTGACCGCTGTTCACTGCATTTTTCCAATGCGAATGGAACTGGAACTCAACCATTTGTTAATCATAGTTTATAAGCCCATCGGGTCCGGGCTTTAATCGCAATCACAAGTCTTTGTTTATATGATCCGCTGCCAACTTTTTCTTCGATGCGATTCATACGGGTCCCACCACATAAGCCTTTTCTTTTTTATAGAACCTTTGGTTATTTAGATCTTGCACTACATATAGAAAGTATATGCTATGGACCTTTATATATATATATATATATATATATATATATATATATATATATGGCGCATCATATGTATCTCACTGCGCATTTATATAAGCTTGCTTCCGCTTTGATCTTTAGAGAATTTTCCAGCAGGGGTAGCGATTCTCGGAATTTGTTTGTATATATATATACTTTCCACTTGGGTTACGATTCCTGGAATATTGTTTATGTATATATACTTTGCCGCTTGGGTTAAGCGATTCTCGGAATTGGGTTTATGTATCCTCCAGCTGGGGTAGCGATTCTCGGAATTTTATGCGCTGCCTCTGCTTGTGATAACGGCTCTGCCTCTGCCTCTGCCCCTGATAACCTTCTCTGATAACGGCTCTGCCTATGATAATGGTTCTGCCTCTATATTCGCTGCCTCTGCCTCTGCCTATCTCCTTTGCTTCCTTCTTTTGCTTATTTGCTGCTTCCATTGTCTGTCTCTGTCTTTGATGCCTCCATTGCCATCAATGACAATATTTCCAACAGTCTCCCCCTTTGGCATTGATGGCAATACACTTCCTCTGTTTTCCTATTAGGGTCCTTTCTCTTGTTGCTTTCTCTTCCTCCCCCTTTGACATCAATGGCAAGGGTTTTAATTCTTAGTGTAGCTTCTATTCTTTGATCCTGTGATTTTATTCTTTTTCAATATTTCGTGCATTTCCTCTTTCTGAAATTTTCTAACTTTGTACGCTACTGCTTCAACCTTTGGATTAGATACACGTCGGGTTCACTATTATTCCGTGTTCAGTTCACGTCAGGTTCACCACTCTTCCGCTGCGCCACTCCGATCAGAAGGTTGTGTGTTTGTTTCACGTTGGGTTCACCACTCTTATGCTGCACCACTGACCCCTTTGCCTTTTTATTGATTATTTTATGCTGAAAGTATTATTGTCATAATCCTTTTGATCCTGAGGACCTGTTTTCATGCTTCCCTTGCTGGTTGATCTCCCCCTGGAATGATATTTTCGTTTCTGCTCTCCCCCTGAAACTGTGCTTTCTCTTCATATTAGAGAGTAGCATCTACAAATACTACCCCTAGTCTATCTCTCAAATATTCAAATGGTTCTCTAGCAAGCGATTTGGTAAATATATCTGTTGTCTGTTCTTTTGTTGGCACATACTCCAGCTTTACTATCTTCTGAGCCACTTGTTCTCGAAGAAAATAATACTTGATTGGGATATGTTTAGTTTTAGAGTGAAGCACAGGGTTTTTAGATATACTTATAGCACTTGTATTATTACATTTGATTGAGATAGGTTCATCAATGCTTATACTTAATGCTTCATCCACATGACTTGTGTACAACATGCTACTGCTGCTATATATTCTGCTTCTGCTGTAGACATAGAGATAGATGTTTGTGTCTTTCTTAACCATGCCACCAGACTTTATCCTAGATAGAAAGCACCTCCACTTGTGTTTTTCCTGTCATCCACACAGCTAGCCCAATCTGAATCTATGTATGTTGTCAAAGTGAAGCTTTTTCTTTTAGGATACCAAAGTCCATATTGTGTTGTTCCTTGTAGATATCTGAATATTCTTTTTACTGCCAGAAGATGGTTTTGTTTAGGAGCTGCTTGATATCTAGCCACTAGTCCTACTGCTAGCATGATGTCTGGTCTTGATGCAGTCAAATACAAAAAACTTCCTATCATGTATCTGTAGAGTTTTTGATCTATATCAGCAGACCCATCATCAGCACACAGCTTGCATCCCGTGATCATGGGAGTTGACACAGGTTTGCAGTCCTCCATTTTAAACTTTTTCAACATTTCTTTCAAGTATTTTTCCTGTGAGATGAATGTCCATGTGTTCTTTTGCTGAATTTGAAGTCCTAAGTAGAAACTGAGTTCTCCAATCATGGACATCTCAAACTCTAATTTCATATCCTCAGCAAATCCCTTTGCTAGTTCATCTCTGTTGCTTCCAAACATAATGTCATCAACATATACTACAACAATCAGGAGTTCATTTTCATGGGCTTTTATGTATAGATTGTTGTCTACTCCTCCTCTCTTAAATCCTTTTTTTTTCAAATATTTATCCAGTCTTGAGTACCAAGCACGAGGAGCCTGTTTCAGTCCATATAGAGCCTTCTCCAGTCTGCACACATAGTCTTCTTTGTCTGTCAATGAAAAGCCTTCTGGTTGTTCCATGTAGACTTCTTCTTCTAAGTCTCCATTCAGAAATGCAGATTTTACATCCATTTGATATACTTTGAAGTTTTGGTAGCATGCAAATGCTAGGAACATTTGATAGCTTCCATTCTGGCTATAGGGGAAAATGTTTCATCGTAATCAAGTCCTTCTATTTGTGAATATCCTTTGCAGACAAGTCTAGCTTTGTTCCTGATTACCTGTCCTTCCTCATTCATTTTATTTTTGAATACCCATTTTGACCCTATGACATTTTTCTCAGTGGGTCTAGGAACTAGTTCCCAGGTATTGTTCTTCTCAATTTGGTCCAATTCTTCATTCATAGCATTCACCCAATTATTTTCCTTGTTGGCTTCTTCAAATTTATTTGGCTCTATTTGTGACAACATGGCTATGTATACCTCTTCAGTTTGTTCTGTTAGCTGCCTTCTTGTTTGGACCCCTACTCTCTTGTCTCCAATGATCTGATCTTCAGGATGGTTCTTCTGAGTATATCTTGAGGGAGCTTTAGAACTCAGCTCTGTATCTTCTGTTGTCTTTCTTGTTTCCTCATCATCTTGGTTTTCTTCTTCATGGTTGTCTGATGGACTGCAGTAGTCTGTATCTCTTGTATTGTTTGAAAGTTCTTCATCAAATCTCACGTCAATGCTTTCTACTATTTTTCGAAGAGTCTTGTTGTAGCACCTGTACCCTTTACTTTTGGATGCATATCCTAGAAATATCCCTTCATCTGCTCTTGCATCAAATTTCCCAAGATTTTCATCATTATTATTTATGTAACACTTGCTTCCAAAGATTCTAAAATGTTTAATTGAAGCTGGTTTCCCATGCCATAGTCCATATGGAGTCTTATCACTGCTTGGTCTTAAGTGGGCTTTGTTAAGGATATGCACCGCTATGTGTACTGCTTTTGCCCAGAAGGTCTGAGAAATATTACTTTCATGCATCATGGCTCTGGCTATTTGCTGTACAGACCTGTTTTTTCTCTCTGCTACTCCATTTTGCTGAGGTGTTCCTGCAATAGTAAATTGTTGCTTTATCCCATGTTCATTGCATAGGTCAGCAAAGTCATAATCTGTGAATTCACCTCCTCTGTCTGATCTGATGCATTTCAGCTTGCATCCTGTTTGATTTTCTACTAATGCTTTGAAGATCTTAAATTTTTCCAGAGCTTCTGATTTATTCTTGAGAAATGCAACCCATGTCATTATGGATAAATCATCTATTATCAGCATGAAGTAGGATTCTCCACTTGGAGTTTTAGTTCTTGCGGGTCCACACAGATCCATGTGCACAAGCTGTAGAGGTCTTCTTGTTGATAACTCATCTTTGGCCTTAAAGGATGTGCGAGTCTGTTTGCCTAATTGACATGATTTGCATATGGTATTAGAAGGCCTCTTTATTTCTGACATGTCTTTGACAGCTTTCTTATTGCTTAGTCTGATGATGTGATCGAAGCTGAGATGTCCCAACCTTTTATGCCATAACCATAACTCTTCTAGTTTGCTAAGATGACATGCTTCATCTTCCTCTTTCACAATATAAACATTACTCTTTGTTCGAACTCCTATGAGCAAAGTCTTACCTGTGGTGCTTGATCTGACTTCACAATCTTGTGCTCTAAAAAGAACTTCACAGCCTTTGTCACACATCTGACTGACACTTAGTAAATTTTCTTTCAGCCCATCTACAAATAGTACATCTTGGGCCTTTCCTCTGCCATTGTCTATGCTGACTGAGCCTTTTCCCTTGATCTTACCTGATTTATCATTGCCAAAAGTAACATTGCCAGATTTCTTTTCATCAAGAGTTATAAACTTGTTTTTGTCTCCTGTCATGTGTTTAGAGCAGCCACTGTCCAAATACCATTGGCTTTTCAGATCTTGAGCAGTTAGAGCCAGGTCACACTTATTCTCCTTCTTTTTCCACTGGAGGCATCCTTTTGTTTGGTATCTTTTGTGAGGTGATGAACTACATCTTCTTAGAGCACATTTGGAAGGTATATGTCCAACTTGATTGCATACACAACATTTGATCATATTTTTTGTAGAATTATGAGTATGAACAGAATTTCTTTGATTCATAAAGCTCCTTGAGGTGTTAAACATCAATCTTTGTCCATACTTTCTATACTCAATGATTTTATGGCCAAATTCCTTACAATAAAAACAGTAACCATAGAAACTATTTGCATACCTGATGTAAGGTTGTCTCTTCCACTTGTTTTCTTGAGACAGTCTCTTCAATGTTTGCATCTTTTGCTGGTTTGAATTACTCCTCCTTGCATGACAATATGCAGCGATGTGTCCCTGCTTGTGGCAAGCATAACAGGTGGCATTCTTCATAGGAGGGAAGAATCTCCTTTGATGGTTTCCAAATTTTACATACTCAGGGGTCTTAGTATTTATTATATTCTTTGCTACTAGTGGTTTCTTCTGATCTCTGTCTTCCTTATTACAGGTTTCTTCTTTTGTAGGAATTGTTTGAGATGCTTCATCATTTTTCTTTGCTTTTACAAAAATAATCTCTCTGTCAACCTTTTCTTTGCCTTTACTTGATTCTTCTTCATAACCTATTTCAGTTTTTATCATAGGGGATCTTTGAGCAACCAGAATTTCATTCAACTTACTAGAGCTTGTTGTTTGAGAAGAGTTTATAACCACTTTCCTTTGAGCATTTTCTAGTTTCTTCCTGAGACATACTACTTCTTCTTCCAGCTTCTCTTGTTCTCGGGCTTTATCCTTGATTTGCTGAAGTAACATGTCTTCTATATTTTTGGCTTCTTGAAGCTCTACCTTCAGCTGCATAAGGACTTCTCAGTTTTGTTCTTCTCTTACATACTTGAGAAGAATGTCCTTTTGTTTTCTGCACTTCAGTTTGAGTCTGTCAATCTCCTCCAGAGAACTTCTTAGCTCCCCCTCAAGGTCGATTTCCCCTTCTTCTCCTTCATCTTCTATTAGGAGTCCTTCAAGTTCTTCTATGGCCATCAATAAGAATTCAGAGGTTCCTTCTTCACTTGAGGGGTCATATGAATCTTCAGATGTACTGCTGTCTTGCTGAGCATAGAAATATTTTCTGCTGAACTTCTTTCCTTTCTGCCAGTTCTTTGATTTATTTTTCTCTGACTCTTGAGCCTGATTCCTTACTTTCTTGTGAGGACACTTAGCAGCATAGTGTCCAACTCTTCCACAGTTAAAGCATTTGAAAGGAAGTTTACCTTTGTATTTACCTGAGCCTCTATCCAATTTCTTGACAAATTTTGCCTCTTCTTCATCAGAGCAAGAGCATATGTCTCCCTCTTCTTCTTTCTTCTTTTTTGTTTTAAAGGTTGCCTCCCTCGTACTTGGCTTCTTCTGTGGGAGCCTCATCTCATATGCTGTTAGATTTACAAGTAGCTAGTTCATGGTCAAGGTCTCCCAATTAGATGTTTCTTCTATTGCAGACACCTTGGGATTAAACCTGGATGGAAGAGATCTTAGAATCTTTTGCACAATTATACTTTCTGGCATGGTTTCTCCAAGAGCTTTCATATTGTTAACAATTTCTGCAACTTTTAGGAAGAAAATGGCAATGTCTTCATCATCATTCATTTTTAAGTTCTCAAACTGGGCTCTATAAACTTGAAGTTTGGCAGTCTTTACTTTCTTGTCCCCCTCATGGATGTTCTCCAGAGTATCCCACATTTCTTTGGCAGTGTCTTTGTGCATTAATTTGATACACTCTGCTTCACACAATCCATTCAGGATGGCATTCATGGCTTTTGCGTTAGCCACAAAATATTTTTTTGTTTCTTTCTCTGTGTCAGTTGCCTTTGGGGCATATC
Organism: Pinus albicaulis; assembly: GCA_034641835.2. Classification (NCBI taxonomy): domain Eukaryota; kingdom Viridiplantae; phylum Streptophyta; class Pinopsida; order Pinales; family Pinaceae; genus Pinus; species Pinus albicaulis. Next base: position 919,798,466 of record CM076577.1, on the reverse strand, counting down.
CTAATTCCACAGCAGCCCAGACTTCTATTCCTAGAGACATTATGTATGTCCTCATTCTGATTTTCCAGAAAGCATAATTTTCACCAGTGAATAAAGGGGCTTTGTTGGTTGAGCATCCTTCTTTACTAGCCATCTTGGCAACCTAGGATCTCCTTTAAGCTGTTAGACTGGTACAAAGGAACCCGCTCTGATACCAATTGTTGAACCCTTAGTTAAACTAAGAGGGGGGGGGGTGAATCAGTTTAACACATTCATGGACTTTTAAAACTTTTCATTAAAACTTATTTACACCTTCATTTCATGTCCAACTTAATATGTGAGTAATCTTAGAATGTGAGCAGCAAGTGTTAATATAATATAACAGTAGACATAATATGAGAGCAACAGGTATTAAGCAGAAGATATAAATCAGATCAACAGATAAACATCATGCACAGAGACACCAGATATAAGTGGAAACCCATAAAGGGAGAAAACCACATCTTATTATTGTTGTGATGCAAAGGCAAGCTCCAACTCCCTCTCACCACTGTTTTTCTGCAGGCACCAACCTACAGGAGGCTCCAATCCTCAATTCTGCAAGCTACAACTTGCAAGGAAGCACCAACTCCCTTCAATTTTCTGCACGCACCAACCTACAGGAGGCTCCAACCTCAGTCAGCTACAACTGACAGCTATCAAGCTGCAACTTGATAGGGAAGCTCCAACTTCCTCAATTTATCAAACTGAATGTTTGCTGATTTACCTCAGATATCAGCTCTATTTTGTAGCTTCTCTTTCTGCTTTTCTTTTCTTAATCTTCTATGCCTGTCTCTTCTATACTCTGCCTTCTCTATATTTACTCTCTCTAACTTCTTTTATGCATATACAGTTGATATTATTTATAGAGTTCCTCACATGACTGTTTGTATTTCAATAGGAATTTGGAGTGAATAGTCATGACTCTTTGGCTTCTGTCTTCTCATTCCTTTTATCTGCTCATTTAGAAAATATAACTGTAGGTATCAATTTAACATTACAGTGGGATATTTGTTCTCTTCCGGAGACTTGCCAATGCATCACAACAATATAAATTAAAAATTTTACATTCAATTACAATGAGAATTCTAGCTCAACTCATCTAGTTTTTTGGCTCGTTGCGCATTTGTCTTTTCTTTGACTGTGTCTGTCTTTTCTGTGACTGTGTTTTATCTCTTTTCAGCTCTGTTTTCTCTTCTGTCCTTTGCTGTGGTGTAACTGTTGCATACATGTAACTGTGCTTTTTATATCAGTGCATTTTGTTTATATGTGTAACTGCTGACTTTAAATCTGGGCATATTCCAACCCTTTACACACAGCAAGTGTCTTGTTGATGTGGTGAGTTCCGCAAGCGGAACAGACATACATCGCAATCGTTTTATATTAATAATCGCCCTCCACCTTAAGCCGAGGCTCGTGGGTCCACATACCACGTGGCACATTTCAATACAATCGCTACAACGTTTTATAACAACGCCTTTTATATATATACATATATATATCGTAGTTTCAATTCTCGGCGAACTTATATAAAGTTTTAACATATAAACTGCCACTTCCACATAATATATGTTGGTCCATATAACAAACCAAAAATAAAAATCTTGCTTTTCTATGAAACCTTCAAATAACTCTCGGCGATATAATATACCCATTTAACATAGGAAACAACCTTTCGGTCCCACTTGCCGATCTTTGTCTATCCGCCGATGCAATGAGCTGCCTTCAATTCGATGCGATGCGATGAATCGCTTTACAAATACTTCCTATTGCGATTAATTGCAATCGCAAATTCCATTTGCATGTTCCGATGCCCTTTTTCCGATGCGATCAGTCACTATTCACTTAAATGTGCTGATGTGATTAGAACTGGAACTCAAACCAATAAAATCATAATTTATAGACCCATCGGGTCCGGAACTTAATCGCAATCGCAATTCTTTATTGTCATGCTCCGATGTTCTGCTTTTGTCCGATGCGATTGACCACTGTTCACTGCATTTTGCCGATGCGATTGGAACTGGAACTCAAACCAATAAAATCATAATTTATAGACCCATCGGGTCCGGAACTCAATCGCAATTCTTTATTGTCATGCTCTGATGTTCTAATTTTTTCCGATGTGATTGACCATTGTTCACTGCATTTTGCCGATGTGATTGGAATTGGAACTCAAACATTTGTTAATCATAGTTTATAAGCCCATCGGGTCCGAGCTTCAATCGCAATCGCAAGTCTTTGTTTATATGATCTACTGCCAACTTTTTCTCTAATGCGATTCATACGGGTCCCACCACATAAGCCTTTTCTTTTTGATAGAACCTTTGGTTATTTAGATCTTGCGCTACATATAGAAAGTATATGCTATGGACCTTTATATATATATATGGCACATCATATGTATCTCACTACGCATATATATAAGCTTGCTTCCGCTTTGATCTTTAGAGAATCTTCCAGCGGGGGTAGCGATTCTCGGAATTTGTTTGTATATATATATACTTGCCTCTTGGGTTACGATTCCCGGAATATTGTTTATGTATATATACTTTGCCGCTTGGGTTAAGCGATTCCCGGAATTGGGTTTATGTATCCTCCAGCTGGGGTAGCGATTCTCAAAATTTTCTGCTCTGCCTCTGCTTGTGATAACAGCTCTGCCTCTGCCTCTGCCTCTGATAACCTGTTGTGATAACGGCTCTGCCTCTGATAACGGTTCTACCTCTATATTCGCTGCCTCTGCCTCTACCTATCTCCTTTGATTCCTTCATTTGCTTCTTTGCTGCTTCCATTGTCTGTCTCTGTCTTTGCTGCCTCCATTGCCATCAATGACAATATTTCCAACACTATGCACACATCCTAGGCACATAGGCAGTTCGTGGGCATCATATGGTGCAGCTACATAGAGTTGATTGAGCCAGATAATTTGCAGGTGAAATTATTGTTGAGATTTTGGGGTAGCATCGGATGTGCTCTAGGTAAGAAATTTTCTGGAGGAGCTGGAGCACATGAGATCTCCAAGGTCCAGAAAGCGTTTGGAGTGATTCCATTTGGTTTGATAGTTATTCAAATAATTATTATTTTTAATTAAGGACCCTAAGTCTAACTTAGGAAAATTAAAAGATTAAAGTGAATTAAATTAAACATGTGATGAGAATGTTCTAAGTGACGTGGATCAAGCATCTTCTAATCTTAGCCATTGATTAGATATTATATCATGGTCGTTGGTTTGCCAACGAGAAAAATTATAAGAGAAGGACTTGGGGTTAGTTGAAGGACACACACATTGGCAGAGCACTGAAGCTAAGCTGAAATTCTAGGGCATGGTTTGCTAAGAATTTCAGAAAGTTTTTGCAGTGCAGCGAGGGGCAATATTGGCAAGGGGACGATCTGATCCCAGGCCAAGATTACAACATCAGCAAAGAGGCAGCATACTAGGTAGCGCAAAGGCAAGGCATAGCGACACAGTCCAACAGAGGCCACCCAGAGGCAACAGGAGCCACGCAGGGCTGATGCAGGCCCAGTTAGGGCAGCACGGGGGCATTGTAAGCCCTTCATGGGTGACGCAAGCCTTTCTAAAGCAACGCAGAGGGCTGAGGAGCAGCGTTGGGGTTTCTTGTGGGCTAGAAAGGGCTCGAGTTCTATAAATCATGTTTGAGGACATGAATCAACCATATTTTCTATCTCCGAGAGAAAGAGGTATAGCTGCTGTGATTTGATCTGTAGGGCCAACCATGTCTGGTGCCTAGAAATTGTTGTATTCAGTTTTTTCATAATAATAAAACCCTCCAGAGCTATTTGCACTGGTTTTCCCGCATTGGGTTTTTTGGGGACATTTTTTCGAAACATATGTGTGTCATTTTGTCATATGAACGTGTTATTCAATAAATGATCTATATGTGTAGGCTGCTATTTCTATTTACTTCTCTTTTTTTATGAATATTCAGATTGATAACTTGTATAATTAATCAAGTAGGAGAATTAAACTAATATTTACCAGTAGGGTTTCTTAGATTAAGAAATTTTCACATGGTATCAAAGCATTGCAGATCAAGTCGAGTCTCCAGTAAATCAGCTGAAGAATTTTTTGCTGCAGAGGGAGAAAATGAAGCGACAGAGTTATAAAGAGGGCAGCGCAGCACCAGGAGGATGTAGTCCTAGCAGAATCCACGCAGGGGTTGACGCAATCCCAGCTGAGTGATGTAGAGGCATCACAGAGCCTTCCAGGGTGACGCAAGAGCAACCTGCGCTATGCAGAGGCTGTGTTGAGCCAGTATGCTCACGTAGAGGCCATCCAGAGGGACGCAGTCCGGTTCAGAAGTTGTTGTGCATATTTTTCGTAGACCGAAAGCATAGCTTCATATCTTCAACAGTTTCTAGTGTGGTGTAGATTCTGCTAGTGCATAATCATGCTGAGCTAAGTTGACAAAGAGCAGGAGGAGAATAACTGCTCAGCAGATTTTTTCCAAAGAAATCTAAGGATCGATTGGAGGGTGATCGAAGAGGGTTGATTTAGAAAATTTGGCAGATTTCCAAGGGAGGAAATTAGTTGTCAGAGGGAGAAGAGGGTGCCTTTTTTTCACCGAGGACCCTAGATCTGAGTTTCTGAGCAGGGAGAGGAGGATCTATTCTGACAAATTATTTATGAGAAGATGGCGTCGTACGTACTGCGTGATTAGGATAGGTTGGATGGCTTGTCCATTTTTTCTATCTGGAAGGCTAGAATCCTGATGATCCTGGAGGCATATGAACTATGGGATCATGCAGAAAGCGTCTTGGCTACACCAACCGATGTTTCTCTTCTCGCGAAGCATAATGAAGCTGAAGCGCATGCTAAGAATTTCATCATGGACAGGGTCAAGGATCATGTGCTCCCACACATATACGAGAATAATATGACTAATGGTTTGTGGAAAGAATTAACCACACTTTATCAAGGGAAATCTGTCCAGAAGAAGATGATTTTGGAGAACCATATGAGGTTGTTTATGATGACTAAGGGAGAGGAAATCGATCCTTTCCTCTTCAGGTTGCAGGTGATTCGAGATCAGTTGATTGCCATGGGGTTTCAGGTGGAGGATGATGTCATGGTGAGGAATTCTCTAAATGTAGTCACAGACGATTGTGAAATGTTTGTCCAAAGAATCTTGGGCAAATAGGACCTTCCAAACTTGGACGACATGTGGGTTATCCTCCGACAAGACGAAATCCACCTGATGACCAAGAGACAAGCCAGCACCAGATCAACCAAGGTGAAGAAGGAGGAAGATGAATATGCAACCCTGGAATACAAGAAGCAGCAAGGGAAAAATAAGCGTGATCTATCAAAGATCAAATGTTTCTGATGTGGTGAACTTGGACACTTCGCCACCAATTGTCCCTAAGGAATAAGGACAATGAAGCTTCTAGTTCTAAGGTTGTGGCAGCTCAAGAAGATGATGGCTCCGACGATGATGTGGCCATGAGTGCTCATGTACCTCGAGAGAAGAGGTGGGGAAATATTGATCTATAGAGCAGCTACAAAGTGGAGGTGGGATCCTTGAGTATCCCAACTCTTGGATCACACTCGTGCTACGGGAGCCTTAAGATAGTAGCATGAATGATTGGAGAAGTGGGTGTATAGGATCACAGTGAAGCATAGGACAGAGCTGGGATGCTGTAGAGGGAGCAGCACAGTGCAGAGGCAGTAGCAGCGTAGAAGCAACAACGCAGAGGGGTTGATGGGACTTTAGCAGCACAGAGGATGTAGTGCTTACACAATGCAAAGTTGTGGCAGCGTAGTGGCTTCAGGAGGACAGCGTAAAGCAACAGCCAAGGGAGATTCAGTGATGAGATACAACCCGATTGACTTATATGTCAGTGTTTGGGTAGGGTTCCTTCAGTTTCTTACTTCTCAGTAACTAAGTTGCAGTGCAACAGTTAGCAGTGGCAGTGCTATGGGCAGCATGATGCAACAATTTGAGAGGGAGTTGCAGTACATATGTGGCAGTGACTATGGAAAAGTCATGGGAAACAGTACAGAGAGTAGTAGCAGCGCAGCAGACCAATGCATCAGTGCAAGAACCGATGCCAGAGACCAAGGCAATACTTCGAAGTGGATGTATTGCTAGAGCACATTCCTCACTAAGAGGGAGTGTTGAGATTTTGGGGTAGCATCGGATGTGATATAGCTCCGAAATTTTGTGGAGGAGCTAGAGTACATGAGATCTCCAAGACCCAGAAAGAGTTTGGAGAAATTCCATCTGGTTTGATAGTTATTCAAATAATTAATCTTTTTAATTAAGGACCCTAAGTCTAACTTAGGAAAATTAAAAGATTAAAGTGAATTAAATTAAACATGTGATGAGAATGTTCTAAGTGACGTGGATCAAGAAAATTATAATCTTAGTCGTTGATTAGAGATTAGATCATGATCGTTGGTTTGCCAACGACAAAAGTATAAGAGAAGGGCTTGGGGTCAGTTGGAGGACACACACATTGGTAGAGCACTAAAGCTAAGCTGAAATTCTAGGGCATGGTTTGCTAAGAATTTCAGGAAGAGTTTTCAGTGCAGCGAGGGGCAGTATTGGCAAGGAGATGATCTAATCCCAGGCCAATATTACAACAGCGGAAGAGAGGCAACATACCAGGAAACACAGAGGCAAGCCAGAGCCATGTAGTCTGGCAGAGGCAGCGCAGAGGAAATAGGAGCCACGTAGGGTTGAAGCAGGGGCAGCGTAAGCCCTTTAGGGGTGACGTAGGCCCTTCCAGAGTAGCACAGAGGCTGACGCAGGCCAGTAAGGCTGACACAGAGGGCTGAGGATCAATGATGGGGTTTCCAGTGGGCCATAAAGGGCTCAAATTCTATAAATCCCATTTGAGGGTGTGAATTAGGTATATTTTCTGTCTTCGAGAGAAAGAGGTATAGATGTTGTGATTTTCTCTGTAGGGCCAACCATGTCTAGTGCCCAGAAATTGTTGTATTCAGATTCTGCATAATAATAAAACCCTCTAGAGCTAGCTGCACCAGTTTTCCCGCATTGGGTTTTTCCGGGGACATTTGTCCAAAAAATCTGTGTGTCACTTTATCACATGAGCGTGTTATTCAGTAAATGATTTGTATATGTAGGATGCTATTTTTGTTTACTTTGCTATTTTTCTGAATATTTAGATTAATAACTTGTATAATTAATCAGGTAGGATAAGTAAATCAATAGTTAGCAATAAGGTTTCTTGGATTAAGAAATTTTCACAATTATCATTTTGAGGTTCGATTTTGGTGACATTTTGCAGTGCTAGTGTTGGGGATTATTTGTGGGCTGAATTTGTCAATTTTGGAAGTGCGCAGAGGTTCCAAGACATAGCCTACACAAACATTGAGAGAGAGTTTATTCTTGGAGAAAGGGGCCAGGAAAAGTTTGGGTTTCCTAAGATAAATTTATAGAGGGGCATGAGGAAATTTCAAGTGGTGATTTTTGGGGAGATTAATGGTGGCATATCCCAGCAGTGCGTGTATCCAGCTAGAGAGCCATTCGCATCACTTGGAGGTTAATTTCATTGGTCGTAATTAGCCCAAACCCTTTCTGGGATTTTGTGTGTTTTGGGAGAGAAGATCAGGGATGAAGTTTCAGATTAATAAAGCCGAAAATACGCATTCCTTCAGTAATGTGTTTTACTAGTTAGCTTGGTAATTCGCATCACTTGGTTTCCATTTTTAATGAATAAATGTTAGCTATGTGGGTTACATGTGAATAAATGTCTATTTTTTGGTTTAACGATGGAATCAATAGCTAATGAATTCATGTGTTATTCTATTTTCATTTATTTTTAATCTGGATTGAACAGAGAAACTTGGTAAAATACATTAGTATATGTTGGTTGTTGAAATTAATTACTGCACCAAATTACTTGAACTATGTTTGGTGTATAGGGATAAATTAATAAGAAAGATACTTTGTGAAATAATTATGAAGACTGGGATTTTCCCTAAAATGTGTATGCATAAAGACCTAATTTTATTTTAGTGTCGCAGGCACCGAGAATATGCATATATGCAGATAGTGCAGGTAAGCATTGGTAAAGGAACCAAAAACCTTCGTGTTTGGGCTAAAGCATTTACATTCATCATCAGGTTGATAAAGTGGATGCATTGATCATGGAAGGTCTCTGGAGGAAGAGCCAAATTAAACTTTTAAATATATTCCTTCTGTAATCATCGCTCAACTCAAGAGTGTATCATACACACACACACACACACACATTACAGTGGTGAGGCAGGGATGACATGTCCAGGAGGGTTTCCCCCAAAAGTGAAGGAGAGCAGACTAGGAACCATCAAGAAGATGGGATCAGAATGACGTGTCTCAACGTCCCATCCTGGAGGAGTATAAAGGGAGCAATCATATGGAGGCGATGTGGTGAAGGCACAGGGGTGACATGTCCTAGAGGGACCCACATGGATGGTTAAAGGGGGTCCGATTCATATATATATAATAATAATAATAATAATAATAATTGATAATTAAAATAAATAAAGGACAAAATAATAATAATAATAATCCCATTCTTTTGACAATACAAGAGGAGTTGGATTAGAGAGTAACAGTCGCTCCACTGAGGTAGGTGGGTTAGGTTGTTACAGAGTTAAGCCAAACCATTTATAGGTTTTTGTGGGTTTGTTGAGAGGATCACGTGGCTAAAATTTCAAATTATTTCGAGTATTCAACCATTAGATCATCATTATATCCAATAACCCACAACCAATTATTTTTTGGTAGTGCGTAGATCACTTCGAGGACACTTCCACTCTTGGGTCTGAGCTATCTTTCTTGGTTTTTATTAGCTTGCATAGAAATCCTAGGTTCTATCATTTCAACTCATTTTATGTATTTGTTCTCAATATATTAATAAAATGGCTCACAATCTTTTGTTGGTGTTTATTGTGTTTTGATTTAGGTTGTGATTCCTTGTCTATTTTGTTGTTCATTGTACATTTTTTTGGTATTATTGTTAATTTTTCCATTAGATATATTGCAACTGTTATGTAAATGGAGATTTTGATTGGTATTGTGGCGTTTGCGGCACACAAATAATCAAGTTCAGATGCAAATGAGTTATAGGTTTTATATGCCTTTGGGGTATGTTTATTTCTTGCCACGAGTGCTTCTACACAGTGGGTGTGGGGTATGAAAATCTAGAGCATAAGAGTGGCATGACCTGAAAGCATGTTATGGGTCTCTATGTAAGTCCCCACAAACCCTCTCTTCGATGTTTAGTATATGATTTGTTACGATATTTATGGTTATGATTCGTAGTTTGTTTTCGGTGAAGTTTTGGTATTTCCTTCTCAAGTTGCAAACTTCCATTTTTATGGATTTGAGCTAAGTAAAGGTAAAAGTGGGTAGGATAAAATTCATTTTCAAATTTTATATATATTAAAAAAAAAAAAAAAGTATATGGGAAGACCTCAATATTTTGGGTGAGGAGATTAAACACTATTAAAAAAAATGAAACAAAGTATTAGGGATAAATGGTCTTACTAGTCCTTTGACAAAATCTGCAATTTGAGGGGAGGGTTCTTGAAAATTTAGGCCAGATTAAAGACTATCATATACAAAGGGACTCCACTATTATACTGAATATGTGGATGAGAGGTGGTTCTCCAAGCCCTAGAATACAAAAAGGAACAACCAACTCTTTTAAAGAGGTATTAAAAAATAAACCCTCCACATCCATATAATAAATATAAAACATCTTGGGCCCATACTATCATTGAACAAATGGAGCTCCCCCCAACAATGGAAATTCATATTGCGTAGGTAAACACCCTCTTCTCTACCATGCAAAAAAGGAGACCATTTGTTAATTTAATGGGTTTTGGCCAAAACCAAAATCATCACATCAATGTATCTTCTCCTCATGGACATATAACTAGGAACTATACCTATGCACCAAAGGATTCTTAATTATACAATTTGATACAAAGAAAGATTATGATTTTGTTTTAAATGAAGTGCCTTGGTTTTGGGGAAATGTTGAACTCTTTATAACCCCATGGTTCCCAGAATTCAATGCAACAAACATGGTGGTCTAAAAAATGTCGGTTTGCCTAGGATCCCAAATCTTCCTCTTTCATTTTGGCACCATAAGGTTCTAGAAGATATAGGTAACACTTTGGAAAAATTCAAAAAGAGTGACAGTGACAGAACTGAGAAAGGCATTTTCATATTTGCTAGAATATGCATGGATATTCATTTAAGCAAAGGCTTACTAGATCATATTATTCTGAAACACATATATCTCTAGTGGTCCCAATCTCTAGACTATGAAAACACAACTTTCAGATGTAGTAACTATTTCAAACAAGACATTTGAAGAACACATGTCCACCAAAAAAAAAAAAAACTGCCCCCCAAAAAAGGAAAATAAGCCAAGAGGATGGTAGTTTACAGACATACATACTCTTGAGATGGAAGAAGAATAAATCATGGAGAATTTATACAAAGAGGAAGGGGGCATTCAAGATCATAATGATACTACTTATAATCAGTGTGGGATAGACGCGGTACTGATACAGGTGACAAAATTCCAACAAAAAATGAATCAAAGGGAGGATGAAACATGGTGTATAAAGTGAGCCCATGTATCAGAAGGATTAGACTCATACAAATAAAACCCACCAGAGTCATCAATGGGTGTTTTTCCATGGTTCCAGTGGATCCCAAGCCCATGGTCTAGCAGTAGGTCCAAAAGAAGAAGGTAAAGAAGGGGAAGACTAGTGATGCATACATTACTTGTTCTCCCTAATTGTACTATATTTATTTTTATTTTTATTTTTTACCTTTTTGTTGGAAGAATGTAAGCATATACACTAATAGTATAATCTACGCAATGATTAGCCACACAAGGATATGGGTATATCCTTGATGAATGCACACTTTTTGTGTGTATATATAAAATGTATTTTCTTTTTTAATATGAAGGAAAGTACGTTTTTCTTTTCGGAGGGAAAAAATTTAATTTAGTGTTTTTATGATTTTGGTATAAATATCCTTTTGTTGTCATTTTTCTTTTTAAACTAGAATGTACTAAGCATTCACATTATAGAACAAAATTAGAGTACAAGCATTAAAGTGAGGAATGGTAGCCTCTAGGAAAGCAACCACTCAATAACTCCTAGTTTCATCAATTTGGCCATTAAGGAAATAATCTAAACAAAAATATATAGAAACAAAGGTCCCAAAATAGGTCCATGCATATTGCTATTAACCTATGCCTAAGATATTGGCAAAAAATATAATAGATAAAATGAATATTTTCCTTAACTAGACTATAGGTATTATAGTTGTTGAGATAGTGTCATTATTCCATATTCCTCAGTACTAGTAGTAAGGGGAATGCTAGATAACAGCAAGTCCATTACTCGTCTACCTTGTCTAAAATGACGGGGTTGGTAGGATTTTCCCCAAACGGTTCTACCTATCCCACTTTTAGGTATTCGTTCAAAGTTAGTTCCACTTTGAAGTATATTCCATTACCCCCTAGCACATCAATTTGAATTTTCCTTAAAAAAAGTTCAATGCTTGAAGAGCATCATCATGAAGAGCTTGAGCTCTCTCCATTGCTTAAGCTAAAATGTATTGGGTTGTCTAAAATACCTTTTCAATCCTTTCAAACTTTGTGTCCTTGGTGCATGAGTGAAGGGGTTATGATATCCAACCTTCCACCCCATCTAAAAATTTCCTTCTATTAATCCTTTGCATTTGTCTACTATCCACTTTTCCACTTCCATCATCAACTCCCATGCCTCCTCTGAGATCAATTCGTGGTTGTGTTTCTTTGCTACCGTAGTGTGTCTTGTTTCTCTCATTGAATGGTGGGGATGGGAGGATGAAGAAGCTCAACCTTCCCAACCATAGCCATGTTTATTCTTGCCTCCTTGCCTCTATCCTTCTCCTCTTAACATTGTTTCCCCAATTGCTTGGGTCTCGCTGAAAAATAAAACCAAAACCCATTAAATTGATTATATAAAGGAAGAATACCTTCAAAATAAGACGAGATTATAATTTTCTCCCATAATTATTGGCCATTTCTCTATGCCTTAAGATGTGTTAAAAACTAGTTTCGTTCTACTCTTATGCCCCTTGGAGTGGGTCTTTCACTCTACTTTTATACCATAGACAAAAATTGTGAATGCATCAATTGAGAAACCAACCAACAATAGTACTCAATATAACTATACCTTGTTTTATCAACACCCAAGAGAGAGGTATTTTGTAATGATGGCCTTTTCATCTTCCACTAGTTTTGATGAGGCATCTTGTTCGAAGCACAAATCCACTAGTTCTCTTCATCTCCCTTTGTCTGTAATTCTCATAAATTCCCTTGATCTTAATGATTGTGAGGTTGAATAGGGCTCGTTTCAACTTGGATCATACTAGCATTCCCTTCGGGGCAGGGTTATTTCCTCGCTTGGCTAAATCTCATGCTAGGGATTTTACCATGCATTGAGATGATATCAAGGTATTTTACTTCGAAGGGGAAAATGGGTGGCATGCATGAGCTATCATGTATCCCTCCATATTTATCTAATCCGAAGACAAAATTATTTGTTTCAAACTTTTGTAGTTCAATATAATTATCCTTACTACATAAATATATTATATTTTACATAATTACAATATTTTTTTATTCTATTTCTAAGATATATTTTTATGTTCACTATAAATTAATAACACATTTTAATATTTATCCTACCTATATGAATTATTTTTAACTCTTTTGATATTCTACTTCTTTCTTTGTGTGGTAGAGGTCAAAGTTTATGTAAAATTATAAAGCCACTACAAGTTTATGCATGGAATCATAATGGTATAAATTGTGTAAATGCTTTTGAATTTTAAAAATTAATTAACATTGTTAATGGTTGAATAAAATAATATTGGCACTTGTATTTTTTATATATGTAAAAAAAATGTGTCTCGAGGGTTAGCTTAAGTGGTATGCGAGATGTGAAGTTTTTTGATATTGTTGCTAGTTGTTATTGATCACAAGCTTGACGCTCTTATATTCCCTTGAGGCGAGGCCCTGTAACTAGGGCTAACAAGGCCGATGGTTTACCTAATTTACCATCTACAAAATGTAGAAAAGTACTTTGTGTTTTTGTGCTTTCATTATATATATATATATATATATATATATATATATATATATATATATATAGTTGTATAGATTGTGTTAATTAATTTAAATTTTAAGTTTAGAATTATATAATCAATGTTGTGGAAATGTTAAAATAGATTGTATTTAAAGATTAATTAAAAATTTAAATGAAATTAATAGTAATAGTTGCATATTTGTGTGTGTGTAAATAAATCATGAATTATGAGATACAAAGACATGTTGTTAGGATTTTTCACTACGTGTTATTTATGTTGTAGCCCTTCTCACTTGTGTCATCATTTCAACACTAAAGAGTTTACATACAATAATGAACTTGGAAGACTTGTGACGGGGTTTCTAATGTCTTTTAAGCATAAACACAATCCATTTTTATATACTTCATATTGAATGGTTCTTTTTTATGTATTGCATTTGGCTTGTGACAAAGCTTCTAATGTCTTTTAAGCATAACTACAATCCATTTTATATACTTCATATTGAATGATTTTTTTTTTTTGTATTACATTCAGGTGGCTATAGTTGGATGGATACCAAGGCTCTACCTATGACATGGTCGATTCCCACCACTACCACAATAATATCTACACGAGGGTTGGGTAGGTGGGACACCCATGTGGTTATTGTTCTATTCTTAATGAGAACATGTACTTTTTAAATTACTAGATAAACATCATATTATAAATTTTGAAGGAAATCAAGTATCCATTCCATTCACTATTTTAATTTATTGTTTATATTTCATTCCAAATAAGAAAATAATATTCTAAAGATACTACACACAATCAAAATATTAACATTTTATTTCAATTTTATTTGTGTGAATTCTTGTATAAAATTTTATTCTCTATGTATTTTTTTTAGTCTTTATTTTTCCTTATCAAAATTTTATTAATTAATTGCATTTTCACTAGTTAATTGCCATAACTTTATTTCATTAATAGTCCATTCATTTGTCATATTCATATTACTCTCTCATATTATTGTAAAAAGATATAACCAAAGTATGATATATTTGAGTTCAAGGGTTATTATTCTATGCTCCATGAACAAATGGACTTTTCAAATTGTTAGATAAACATTATATTATAAATTTGGAAGAAAATTAAATATCCAATTATATTTTATTCCAAATAATAAAATAAAATATCCTAAAGATATAACATACAATCAAACTATTAAACTTTTTTATTTATTTAATTGTAATTGTGTGAATTTTTATAACTTTTTTTTCTATATACTTTTTTTATCTATATTTTTCTAAGAAATATTATTAATTGATTGCATTTCACTAGCTAATTTTCATAACTTTGTTTTATTACTTTCACATTTTTTTTGATAAATACCCAAAAGATTTGAATCTTCAATCTCAAGATTTACCATATGCATCATAATCGCTTGATTATCAAGAACCCCCTAGCTAGGCTATATTGCTTATATTATTGTAAAATAATATAACCAAAGTATGATATATAGTTCACCCATTAGATAGTATATGATATATTTAAGTTTAAGTATTAATTAATTTGTAGTATTGAGTAATATTTAACCATGTTAAAAAAGTGTTGAGTAAATGACTTTTGAGTTGTGTTTTTTTTTCTCAATAAGAATTACTTTGAATTTTAAAGTTTATTAATATTTTTCTCAAATAAATACAATTTAAAATATTTTTTTCTACAAAATAATAAATAAGTACTTTCTTTGCAAACCTATGATATGATTGATTTAAAAATATATGTTTTATTAGGAAAAACAATTGATATATTAAATGTCTAAATTATTTAAAAAAAATATTATCTCTTCAAAATATAATATAATAAATTTATTTATTTAAATTAAAAAATTAAAGATAAATAACTATTTAAATACATTAAACTAAATTGTTTATTTAAAATTACTAGCAATAAACAAACATATTAATTAATTATTGAAATATATTTTATTTATATAAATTTATTAGTAGATTTTTGGCTTCTGTGATCCATCAATAAATTATGAAGAAATATTTCGGTAATAATCACATTATCATGAACAAAGTCGACGTGTTTCGAACCAACCAGTGTGGTTAATCATCAGGACTAGGTGAGAGACTGATCAAGAAGCTTCAAGCTAAGTTTAAATAGATGTAGAGATGAAAAGAACACTTATAACAAATAATCTTGACCATGAAATCCAAAAACTGTTAGTTCTAATAATTAAAAACAAAATAATAAAAATAAAATAAAAATAAAAATAGTTCCACTAATTTAAATATTAGAATTACAATTTGAAACGGCTAGTTTGAATATTCAAATTTAATTATATATTATTATATTGTAATTCTATAAAATAAAAATAAAAATAAAATAATAATAATATATAATAACATCTAGTCTCGATGATGAACCACACTGGTTGGTTCGAAACGCGTCGACTTTGTTCATGATAATGTGATTATTACCGAAAGATTTCTTCATAATATATAAATTTATATTTAATGTGTTAAATAACTTTATTCAAATTAGTTGATATTGGCATTAACCTTTAATCTTAATAAAATTTGTAAAATTAATATCTTCGGGAAGATTCCTCAGGACTACTCTCGCATCTCTTTGAACAACTTCACTATTATCTGTGTTTCTCCTTGGCTAACCTAAGTAACCATGTTACAATGAAACAATCCCTCCGTCTTTGGTGATGTTGCCAACCTTGATATAAATATCAAATGGGTAATGATTTGTAGTTTTGATAATAATGACGAAGCAAAGTTGGTAATGACTTGTCATGGATCAAAGACAGTTGTCCCTCGAATAAAACAAAAAAAACACAAAACAAAAAAAGCACAGCAACGTTCACTTAAAGATCCCGAAGCAAGCCAAAGCCGCTGCTTCCTCCATTTAAATTTCTTTAAAAAGGTCCCGATTCCCTCCCTTCTGCATGCCTACGGTCATTTATTACCAAAAAAGAGAGCAGCAGCGCCATCCATAAAAGGAAGCTGCTGCAGGGTTCGATAGTTCCATCCTCTTCCTTTTTTATTTTGTTCAGATTGATTTCGTTTCTAGCACTGTCATTTTCCTTTCTTTGATGCTCCAGCTTGCCCTATTTGATCTGCTTCATGCTCCTTCCTGCTTTATTTTATCTGTTTTGAGTGCCTGTTCTGTTTAGAATTTTTCCCTTTTTTATGTTCTGTGTATTTTTGGGTGCACTCAATTTTGTTTCTCAAATTTTATTTTCTTGATTTTATATCCATGATCATCGCAATGCTAGACAAAACCTATGGCAGCTTGTAATGCGTTAAATGAAGGGGTTATGGTAATTGGAGCTCAATTGATCATTAACATGATCAAAGATTTACCCAGGTAATATTCTCCGGTTTCTTTATCGGCCTTATGATATTAATTTTATTTGTAACCATTGGTCAACACGTTTGAAGTTTTTCTGCAGGTGGGGCTAGCCTAAAATTCAAATATCTGTAAAACAGTATTTGATGCGATGAAGTTGAATACTATGTTTTTGGTTTCTGCTTGTTTAAATCTTTATTTAGATATTACATGCTTTATCCCAGCACGTATTGAAGTTTTTGGAAACCCTTTTTTATTATTAATGCTATGTTTTTGGTTTATGTTTGTTTAAATCTTTATTTAGATAATATATGCATTGAAGTTTCTGGAAACTTTTATTTCTGAATTCATAATCCTAGATAATTAACTGTCTCTGAAATTTGAGTTCATTATTTATGTTTGTACACCAGGAGATTACTTCAGTGCAAGATGTAATGCCATGGATACAATGGATATAAAGGACATCTTGCTCTTACAATGGATATGAAGGATATGTTGAAGTTATTCTGGTACATGTCTTCCTTTTCCTTTATACAAAAAGATTTACTGCAATTTTGATATTTCAAAGCTACAACACTGTTTACGGTTCTCCATTGAAGAAGAAAATAAGTTTCCGATATGATGCTTAGGACATAAAATCAGAGCTATTTAACATGATGTCCAACACGTTTCATCAATTTTGTTCTGTATTTTATGATCTGGTTTCCCAAATTAATTAGTGATCAGGACCTAAATTATAATCTGATTGGAACCCTGGGTTTTCAATCTGATTCAATTTGGAAGGTCTACTCCCACTTTCTTTAGATTTAAATCGTGCCTCTAGGTTTTCTTTAAAGTAAAATGTCGAAAACCACATAAAATTGGGCACAATCTGGTCCAATTTGAAGTGTCGGCCGCCACCTTCATGTGTAAATAGTGTTCATATGTTTTCTTTGAGCTAGAATGTAGAAAACCATATTATTCCATATCACAAAACCATATAAAATTGCGCGGAATGGATTCAGTAGACTTCAAAACCATATAGAATAGAACGGAAGTACTGGGGATCGATCGTGTGACCAATTGACATGTCTAGGATTCAATAGACCTGGAGTTTGAGGTTGTTAATGACGGGTGGAATTTGACTGCCAAATTGGCCATCATGGGTGATTTGCCATTTGAATATAATCAAGAATTTCCTAACCCTTCAACATTCTTTGGTAAAATTATTGAAACGGCATTTCAGATTTGGTGTGATTAATAGCTGTCATTTGGTGTTCTCCGTGAAACGTACTGGGAGTCGAAATAGGACATAGTTCGCATGTGCATAATTATAGAGAATTAGGGAGAAATATTTATATAAGTAGTTAGTCTATTTGTGGAGTATATTTGTGAGTATTTTATATAATTTTTAAATTCCTAGAAATTATTATTATTATTTAAAAATCATTATATATAAATGATACAAATAATTGTATTATGAATCTTAAAATATATTTGGTAAAGAATTCATTTCCTTTCTTCTATGGTCCAAATTTTTAGAAACAAGTTATTTTGTTTTATGGTTCATATGAACCCGTTATAATTAGCTAGTTTGTGAAGTTTATAAAATAGTTATATTTGATGTAATAGGGATAGTCAATTCAATCTTTCCAAGTTACTAATTTTCCAACAATTCTCATTCCAATTAAATAAATAAATATTAATAGAATTACATCTTTTAAAAATATTGTAATATATTTTTAACAATTTAGTTATTATTATTTCATTACTAATGTTATATATATATGATGATGATGATGATGATGGTTAATGTCCATTGAGACTAATTTTTGGTCTATCGGAGTTAAAGAAAAGAGTTATTTAATTTGATTTAAGATTTTATTTCTATGCTCAAAAAGCTTGGAGAGAAGCCTCCCCAGCTCACTATAATTTTGACATCTTAAAAGACTAAGAAGGTCAGTATTGCAACAAAGATTACGAAATTGAGCTCTAATGTGGTTGTACGCGGGGCACTCTAAGAGGAAGTGAGGGAAGTGATTTTCATCCTCGATGTTCATATTCTCACATAGATGGCAGATCCTTTCCATCCATGGTGTTTTAGGAACTGTCCAACGACCTGTTTCACTATGGAGCTCATGAGAGTTCGTTCTAATCTTGGCTATATTAATTTTCTTCTTTGAGCTAGTTAAAATAGAGAGATACTTTTGATCTTCTAAGGTGGGGTTGATGACCTCCTTATAATACCTTAATTTTCTTTTAGTTGCTAGATCTTTCTCGCACCACATTTTTTCTTTGAACTTAGAAGTAACAATTTTTTTAATGTTATTGATGTTTTGCAATGCAACATTCTCATGATCTCCCAATGGTTTAACCAGGCCCTAGTGTTTTTATACCAACCTCGTTTAAGCCTTAGGTGGTTTTGGCTGGAATTTGAAGCGAGCTTAGGAAGTCTATGGTCTCCTATGCTATTGAGCTTGTGCTTGTACAATAGAAGCCTAGTCATAGCTAGGCTCTCGATAGGGGAAAGACCCACTTACATAAATGATACTTTAATTCTCCAAAAAAAATTATTCCAATTAAATAAATAAATATTAATAAAATTACATCCTTAAAAAAATATTGTAATATATTTTTAACAATTTAATTACTAATGTTAAATATATATAAGATATTTTTATGAATATTTTTATTAAAAAATAATATTATTTCTAAAAAAAATTAAATGCTAAAATAATTTTTTTAAAATGATATTAATTTAATTGTAACGGAAATTAAATTAATAAAAAAATGATATATATATATATATATATATATATATATATATATTAACATATTAAATTTTAATATTATAATGCTTATAAGTTTAATTTTTTTTTTAATATAAAGATAAAGGCTCGGTAAACTCCCAACAAATACGTTGTCAGGGCCAATAAAACCCTGGGACATCGTGTTCTCTGGCTATGAGATGAACGGGGAAGCGGCGTCTCTACGATGGACTCGCTACAAGAGGAGTGTCACATCAGTTCAACTGCCCTTCTCAGCCGTAATGGTAATTAAGTCCAAATAAATAGGCTCATAATTTTTATATCTGAAAATATTTAAAACCAAATTCCAAATAATAGGAATTTTTGTCTTAAAATATTATAAAAACCATATTAAATTAAATGAATTAATATATATTAATTTTGAAATAACATTAAATTCCCGAAGTAAAATGTGATATTTGTATAAATTATGTTTTTTTTTTTAATCTACCATGTGGAACATGAAATGTTTATATCATTTAGACTGAATTTAAAGATGGTATATATTGAGATGCTAGGGAATGCAAATAATACTAACAGCCATCGGATGAATCAAGACCAATGAACACCGATAGAATTCACGTTCTAGAAAGTTGCCGCTACATTTAATTTTCTTTGAAAAAGCACCCAGCACCCACTTCCCCCAACAGTCATTCATTCAGCCAAGCCAACGCGCAGCTCCATTGATTTAAAATCTGCATGTTCCTATTCTCATAATATTCAGACGGCTATTGGATTGATCATTCTCCTGTCATTGGAATTTCTTTATATTTCAATTGTCTGTGTTGGATTGATCATTATATTTCAATTGTCGGTATTGGATTGATCATTTTCTTGTTATATTGGAATTTCTTTATATAAGTGCGTGCATGAGTTTCTGTTTCACGCGCCTACATGTATGCCATGTATTTTTTTTTTTAATTTAATTTTAATTAATTAATTAATTTATTTATTTTCCGGGCTCTTAGTTTTGCTTGTTGAACTATGGATTCTGTGTTTTGGCAGTGTACTGTATTTATTCCATGATGATCGTTACGGCTGGAAATGCGCACTAAATCGATGTTGTGTCAAGGTAAGAGAAATCATGCTGCTCTTATGGACAATGTCTGGAAGTTTTTTTTACTGGTTGAGATAATTTAGTTCTAAATGGTAAGGGTTCATGGTTTTCAGGATATGAAAATCTGGATCGAAATAGCACAGAGATTCCAAATCCTTTCTCACTTCAAGGTATCACAGGTACAAAATTCTCATTTCTCTTTTAATAAAACGGAACACAAAATTTCCAATGTACCGATTGAAATTTGTTCTTCATGAAATTGATTGAAATTTGTTCTTTATGAAACTGATTTTATGAATGGACAAATCATAGTTATTTATGGAAAGTTACATTTCTTCCTCTCCATTCGTGAAAATTTAGAGAAAAAAATTGTTACAATTTTACTTCTGTATTTAAAAGGTATAAAGCCTATTGAGGGAGATATCTAATCCCAATAGAATATCTCCTTTGCTCGGCCTACAAGGAGTAGGAGGTTAGTCGATGCTTTATCATATATCTATGAGCCCCAAAATCTACGGTCGGGAAAACTCAGAGGCCAACATTTTCCCTGCTATAATGAGGCAATAACTCTGCTAAAATAGTCAAGTATGTCGATTATGATAGCCTTATCCCCGTGTCTTTATCGGTCTCCTATTCCCAAACTCTTCTCCTAGATTCTCTAGTTTGCTTGTATCGATAACCGAGCCCACCTGGTTTAGAGAGCCTAGCATGGTTGGTTCTAAAAATGGGACTATCAGTGGAAGGCCAAGTGAGCTTAGCTTGGCCTGGTTCTAAAGGAAAGAAGGCAGAACAATGGAAAAATTGGAACTATTACTGGTAGGCTAACAATCTTCCATGCCTGGTTCTAAAAGAAAGAAGGCTCAAGCAGATCCATGGAAAGAAGTGGGGCTATAAGTGGCACGCTAGCAATCGGCCCTGCCTGTTTCTAAAAGAAAGGAGGCTCAAGCAGAGCCAAGGAAAGAAGTGGGGCTATAAGTGGAACGCTAGCAATCTGGATTCTGCCCTCCTTGGTTCTAAAAGAAAGAAAGAGGGCTGGAGCAGAGCCAAGGAAAGAAGTGGGGCTATAAGTGGCAAGCTAGCAATCTTCCCTGCCTGGTTTTAAAAGAAAGAAGGCTCAAGCAGAGCCAAGGAAAGAAGTGGGGCTATCAGTGGCATGCTAGCAATCTACCATGCATGTTTCATGGTAGTTCTCCTATATGCATGAGACTTAGCAGGAAATATCTTCCTTCTTTCTTTACTTAGGGGCAGGACGCAAAGGGAGGGGTGAAGCGTTGAGCAAGCTACTCAGAGAGAAGGGGTGGGCACTGGGCAGAGTGATGCGAATGCATTGTTGATCGCTTTTCTTAGGTAGCGGAGGTGGGAGTTCTTTTCTTGGTAGCGTCTACGCCCACATGGGGGACCACTAGAAGGAAGCATGGAGATTCAAGTGCCTAATTGATAGCCTTAATCGAATCGTACGGGAGTTGCAGAGGTTGTCTCCAACAACGTGGCTAGGATCATGGAGAAGCTCCTTGTTGAAAAGTGTAACTAGGATCGGTCTTCATATTGACTATGTAATTATGTATTTATGTAGTGAAGAAGACAAAGATAATAAAATATAATTTGGTATGCTTGCTTCATGGGTTTCATGAGAAAGGTTTTATTATAGGTCAAAAGACTTCTTCTTGATGTCTTTTAGGGATTTGTCTTCTGGTTATAAATGTATTAAAGAGTCATGTTTATGATCAGTCAAAGTCACACTTGTATGCCTCAACACCTTGTCACATAAGCCTTGAGGTCATGGCTCCGAATATGGCTCAAGTTCAGCGTTGAAGACAGTGATAAAGTTGGCCTCCATACTCTTGCACAAGTCGGCTCAAAGTAAGGCTTTCATGTTGGCTCACAAGAAGGATCTGTCCTGAATATATAATAAGGGTCTGCAGTTCATTTGGAGTAAGTAACTTCGGATTAATGTGAAGTAGAAAATGCGAAGAAATCTGAGTTCTCTACGGTAATACAAAGCAACATGAAATGCGAGGTTAAGTCTGAGATTTGTGGACAAGGGTGCAGGAAGAACTTCGGTGATATGTGACTGTATCAAGTGCGAGTTATAACTACATTAAAAGGAGATAGAAAAGCAGAGAAAAGATTGCGTACAAGTGTGGAATAGGGACCATGTTACAGCAGTGTGTTAACTGTGGTGATAGAGTGCGAGGACAAGTCTGTGGTGACAACATTACATTGACTATGTTAAGTTCGAACAGAGTGCGAGGACAAAGTCTGTGGTGAAAAACATTGTGTTGACAGTGTCAAATGCAAGGATTAGCTTGTGATGATAGAATTGTGTTGAAAGTATGAAGTGCATCAAGTATGTCCAGAAAGGAGAGGGTATCAATATAGTATGAAAAGGACAGCTCATCAAAATAAGACCTGATTCTAATCTGAAGATCAACCAGCAAGATTGAATGTGTAAGGTGTGCACACGCCATTTCATAACAAGGTGCCAATATCTCTCTAGCTTGGTGTAGTAAGGTGTAGGACGATGCAGGATGGTGCAGAAAAGAAGGATCGGCTCAAAGAGTTAATGAAGAAGCAGTGACAAGGTCTTGAAGGCATACATAGTTCAGGGGTCTAAGTCATGGTCATGGTACTTGTCAATTGAATGTATATAAGAATATTTCCTTGCGGGTTTTCTTCTCCAAGAGGGAGAGGTTTTGGCCTTGGCTTGAAAAGCCTCTATGTTTCTTGAGTTTTTGGTAATTGACTTGATGAAAGACATAATAAGCTAAGAAGAGAAGACATAAGTAAAAGAAGTAATCTCACGAGTAATTGTCAAGAAGAGAATTTGAATTAATCACTGCCCTACCAAATTCTCAACATGGTTTTAGAGCTAAGGTGTTGAAGACGAGGGCTACTTGACAAAGAGACACTCAAGGAAGCATGAATCAAAGTCTACGTTAGAAGATCAATTCGGTTTGCAAGGAAGATAGTCAAGGATTCACTGATCAAAAAGATAATCTTTGCCATCAAATATTTACATTGAAGATATTTTCCATCATCACCATTGAAGACATCTACATTGGAGAATTCAATCTAAGAAGGAGTTTTGAACTTCATCTTCATCAAAGAATCTGCTGGAAGGAGAATGTCACCTTACTCAAGTAGGTATCTATGACCTTATCTAAATCTGTCAAAATGAATTATTGTATAGAGAGCAACAAATTGGTTGGGTCATCAAACTTTACTACATGGATGAAAAGGACAGATTTAAATCTAATTGAAAATGAAGTAATGGGCTTCATCGAAGGATCTACAATTCAACCTCTAAAAAAAGACATTCTAGCATATATCGAATACATGAAGGGATACATAAGAGCCCAAAGGATTCTTATAGAATCCATAAAGGGCTCTCTCATTCCCTATGTATCAAAGCTATAATCCTCAAAATAAATATATGATAAATTGGTGGAATTGTTCTCGAAAGGTTTTGCAAGGGAAATAATATCCCTGAGACAAAAATTATACAAATTGAGAATGTCAAGAAAGGAAGGAATAATTCCATATCTGATGAAGATTTTCACAATACAAGATTGACTACATAAATTGGGAGAAGTAATGTTTGATGAAGAAATTCTCACTATGATACAAAATGCTCTACCTAAAGAATGGGGAAGTCTCACTTCTAGCATCATTGGGAAAGAAGAAGCAATACCATTCCAAGATCTATGTAAGATATAAGAATCAAGATTGAAAGCTGAAACGGATATAGGATCAAGTGAAGGGAATTAAGCCTTTGCAACCATGTCTAGGAAGAAAGGAAGATTCGGTAAATTTGGTGCTTAGAATAAAAGAAGAATTATGGAAAAAGAACGATGCTTTGGATGTAATGAACTTGGGCATTATAAAAGGGATTGTCCTAAATCTAGGAAGGACAAGAGGAAAAAGGAAGAAGTCCATGTCATAGATGAAAGGGAAGAACCTGATGCAAAGAAATCTAAGAAATAAGAAGCCAAAGATCTCTATTATTGAGATTCTCAGAGTAAAACTTCCGTAAACTTGATAAATATATATTATTATTGATGATAGATGAAAAGATGATTACAATGAGGGATCGCCTAGGCTTTAAATATAGCCTCAAGGTGTCCCTTGGCGAAGAGGCATGATCTTTGATCATGCCCTTTCATTTAATAAAACCTAATATAACTATATCTAACTAACAATTAATAAAATTTACATAACATTGCCCCTCTCTTAAAGATGCTTTGTCCTCAAAGCATATGTAACGATGGACAATGTTGACGAACGCCTGGGTTTCTTGAGCGGCGGGCTCTTGTTTCCCACATTTTAAAAAGATCGTGGAGCATATTCTCGAGTTCAATCTTTTGTTGATCTGGATAGTGAAAATATCTGATATCGACAGGGTCGGATCCTGTCTTGACTTCTGGTGACTCTTCGTGGCTCCCTTTTGAAGATAACATTTCTAACTGCTGACATTGTACTGTAGATGTTGGCGCTCCTATTTGAGTCATCTTCGTCATCAGAGAGGAAGATACGACTTGATTTCCTGGGGCTTGGAATCCATACAACTTGTATTTCTGCCCTTTCCACTTAAAACTTATAAACTGCTTCTGATGGTTGGCAGAATAAGTACCTAGAGTTTGTAGCCATTGAATTCCTAAGACCACATCTACTCCTCGTAATGGAACGGTGTAGAATGGAGAGTCTAGATGAAAGTCTTTAATCTGCAATTTGACTTTATGGCATTTTCCTACTTGTTCAATCTTCTTACCATCGGCCACCATTACCTTCATATTAGGCATGGGAAAGGTAAAGAGGTTGAGTCTTTTGGCCATGGTTGAATCTAGAAAATTGTGCGTGCTGCCTGTGTCTATTAGAACCATTACATTGTTTTTCTTAATATGTCCTCTTAACCTTAGGGTTTGAGGTTGTAATATGCCTGTCATAGCTGATAATGACACTTGCGGAATAGTTTCGCCATCCACTTCTGGAGAGAACTCTAAGTTGTCTTCTAACCCTTCTATACACGAATCAGTACTGTTAGCGTCGTTAGTTGCTTCACAACTGTATAGATTTTTCGCTTTTCCTTTAGCACATCTGTGCTTAGGGTCCCAGTTTTCACCGCAACGTTTGCACTTGCCCTCTCGCATTCTTTGTTTTTCCAAACTAGATTTTTCTTCTTCACGAAGATGGACAGGGACATATTTTTTGTCATCTACATTTTCAGATTGAGGAAACCGTCGTCTCGAATATACTTTTTCTGGTTTTGATAATCTTTCAAATTTCTTTTCAGCAGCTTTTGCTTTTTGCCTTGCTACTTCTACGGACGTGATTTCATGTAGTTCTAGCTCTTCCCGTATGTGGATTTTAAGTCCTAAGATGTAAGATTGGATTAGACGAGATTCCGACAATCCAGGTACTCGTGTTGCCAAGGTCTCCCATTCTCGCGTGTACTCATCCACATCTCCTTTTTGGCGTAATTTGATAAACGTTGAAAAGAACTTTTCTTCTTTTATGCCTTGAAACCTTTTGAAGAATGCATCCTTAAATTTCCTCCAACTGATAGCGAGCGTTGTTTTTTTCCACCACATATACCAATTATATGCTTCTCCTTCCATTTTCATGGAAGCATGTTTAATTTTTTCATCATCACTAGTAATGTCATAAATCTCAAAATATTCTTCCGCTTTATTAAGCCATGCAATGCTATTCTTTTCATTACCATCAAATTTGGGTAGGTCGATCTTGGCTTTGCGCTGATATGCTAATGGTGGAACAAGAAGGGGATATTGATTAGCGAATGCATTCCAGAGCTGCTTATTTTGAAAATCTGCATTACTATCTTCTTGATGATGTGGAGAATCGGTTTTTTCTTGATGCTCTTCTGAGTTCCCTGAATCTGCGGTATTGTTTTGTTGATTTTGTTCCCTGTTAGGAGATATTGGGGATTGTGTCTGACTCAAATTATCTATCTTATCATTTAGCTTGTTGAAGAGTTCTGTCATATTGTTCATTGCTTCGTTCTGCCTTTCTGTGGCCTCGTGATGATTTAGCCACATTTGTCTTTCTATTCGATTTGTCGTATCATGAATTTTTTTGATGTCGTTGGAGTGCCCTGAAACTGTGCTTTCAAGATCGACTAATCTTTTTCCGAATTCTTCGGAATTATTAGTGATCTGTTTCTCGAGATCCACCAATTTTTTCTGGAATTCAGCGATTGACATTGATGATGACATCGAGCGCGTATGAGGTGGGGAGTATTTTTCTGCCAGTTTTTCTTTTCCCTTTTTAAAAAAAAAAAAAAAAATTAATTAATTAATTAATATTTTTTTTTAAACTATATAATTATTATATATATATAATTTTTAATTAAAAATTATATAATATATATAATTTAATTATATAATTATTATATATATATAATTATTAAATGAGAATTATATATATAAATGAATTATATAATTATAATATATATATATATATATATATATATATATATATATATATATCAATTTAACTATATAGTATATATTTTATATAATTAAAAAAAAATCGTTCCGTGGACCGGCACACTGTTCCTCAGCAGAATTATAACAAATCGATTTTTACGTTATCAAACGAAATTGGAATGAGGGACGGCGGAAGGGTAGGGCAGGCGGAGAGCAAATGTCAAGCGGCTGTGTATTTCAAGATTTTCAACAGATTCAGATTAAGTCTGTAATTTCGCGTTTCACACAGGTCTATCCACAATATTTCCACATCCGAGTCCTTCACCGAGTCACCACAGGTCGATGGGCTTTTCACTGGTTGTCGGGGTTTCGGTGGCTTGCAGGTGTTGAACGATGGTAGTCGGTCCACAATAGATGCTATGGCCCGAGGACTAACAGATGGTAACCATAAAAAAAAACTGTCCGTTTAAAAAAACAATGACAGCCGTCTGCTTAATACGTAACCTGTAGCGTATAACGTATCGTTACCACTGGTATTTAACGTTGTTATTGTAAAATGGCGTTAAGTATAACCAATGGAGTGTAACGTATCATTACCACCAGTATCGGCGGGTGCCGCAATAGGTGTTTCCACCACAATACTATTACTCCAACGATACTTTAAAACCTGTTAATCCAACCGGAAGGCAGTTTGGGACGAGGGTATGTCGCACGGAGGGTCAACAAAGGAGGTTGTAGTTTATGGTCGATGACAGTGATGAAATAGTGGTCAACTAGTGGGTCGACGGTGCAAGGGGAAGGGTGGAACAACAGAAGGAAGAAGGGCGGCAGAAAGGTTGGGAGTGGAGTTGGGGGTGAAAAGCAGCGGACGGAAAATTCGATGGTGGTGGAGGACTGGACGAACAACGAAATTAAGGTTAAGAGGGGTTGTAAAAAAATTATTTATTATTTTTTTTTACGTGAGGAGAATTTGGGAATCTAAGGCAGAGTGGGGGTGAGAGAACAGAGGGGGGTTGGGTAAAAAATCTGCAAGGTTATTTTTTTTTTTAAAACAAATGTTGTTGTGCACAAACACCTGATTTAAAAAAAAATCTGCAATTTTGGAATTTCCTTCAATTCCTTAATTCTGGGTGATCACACAGATCCGAAGAGCGATGGCTCCGATACCGTTGGAGTGTAAAAACTCTGGTAAACTTGATAAATATATATTATTATTGATGATAGATAAAAAGATGATTACAATGAGGGATCGCCTAGGCTTTAAATATAGCCTCAAGGTGTCCCTTGGCGAAGAGGCATGATCAAAGATCATGCCCTTTCATTTAATAAAACCTAATATAACTATATCTAACTAACAATTAATAAAATTTACATAACACTTCCTCTTTAAGTGATTTCTATTGGATGCAAAATAGTATGATAGGAAGCAATGTATATTACTAGCATCATGATAAGCATGGAAGGAGCACTTCGGGAATGGCAATCCCCTGAAACCTCATCAATAACAACATTGATGTAAGGAAATCATCAAGGATCAAAGGTCATTCAATAAGCAATATGAAAACAAAAATGTTGGCATTTTTTGTAATGGAGTTCTCATGGATTCACCGGGTTAAAGAAGAAAGGTTTCATCGAGAATTCTATGTTACGTAATTATGGGATTAGATATGATGACACATATTGATGAAGTACAGTCAAGGAATGAAGTTTTTCATTATAGTAAAATTGTTGCTGTGATACTCCCAAAGGGAAAAGGATGAGGTACATATATCTATATGTTGACACCGGATGTCAGAAGTCATGTCATGTGGTTGTAGGTGATGAGAACTTCTATGTTCTATGGAAGGAAGATCTCTTTATGGTACAAGCTGTCACTAACAGAAATTACTATGTCCCCATATGGAATATGAGGTGGTTGTATACAAACAAGGAACTGGATATTGGAAGTTCCTGGGGATGAAGCTGTGTGGAGAAACAATGGAAGGGATCATGAAGTGCAACCATGTAAAGAGGCAGTTATCATCCGAAAGCCAAGAAGATGTGACTAGGAGATCTCTTGGGAAGATATGTGGACTCTGATAGAAGTATGGTAAAGAAGAAGACCCTTGACAATACATATCTTTAGGAAATGTGTCAATCTGAAAAGAGGATGTCGATGCGTACAGGAAGATGTCATGGTAAAAGATCATCATTGAGGTAAATTTTGATTTAAAAGTTGTTATGTATATGTTTATCTGGATAAGTTTATGCAGGATTTCCAATCATGTGGAAGAATGTAAGATCCTTGGGATATGGTTCAGGAAAGCAGCATGGCATAAAGGTGGACCAGATGAGAAAGGACTGATGTATCACTTTCAGGTGGATGACATGACTCATGGATGAAAGTGATGGATAATCTGTGCCCTATGAAGCCAAAAGTTGAAGTTCCTCAATATCGAAATTCATGACATCAAGGGGAGGAATTCTTCATGAGAAGATGGGTGTCCCACCATTACTGCTGCAGGTCCTTGGTTAAGAGGGAGTCTGGTGGTGAGTTTCTTGCTTGGAAGAAACTTGAAGTATGTCCTTCTTGAGTTAAGTGGGAGTGAAATATATGATTCTTTAATTCATGTGTCATGCACTAGACCAGGACTAACAGCCGTAAGTCTTAGTGAAGGCCATGAGGAGAGAATGGATAGACACATCATTCTGGTCTTCACCTAGGAAGACAGAATGGAGGATTGGATAATCATCTGGCATCCGATACTCTTTGAGAATGAGATAGGGCATTCAATATAAGAGTAGTCGGGTACCGATATTCTTTGAGGGTTGGCTACCCAAGAGAAGAATAGTCCAAGAAGGTCATACTCTGGGAACACTTGGGTGGAGTATGTACCTTGGAGAGACAGTGAATATGATGTCTATAAGTCATGTGTCTCACCAACATTGTAGCCCATTGTCTCGTTGAGAGATGGGGTTGTTAGTCAAGGCCTTGCACTAGGACAATGTTGGTTGATATGATGCTATACAGATGCGATTACCAATCTGATTTTTCTTATGAGATTCTTCAGATTGAAAGTGACCATGTACTGTTATGAATACCTCCCTAGTTAAGAGGGAGTGTTGAAAAGTGCAACTAGGATCGATCTTCATATTGACTATGTAATTATGTGTTTATGTAACGAAGAAGACAAATATAATAAAATATAATTCTAGTATGCTTGCTCTATGATTCTCATGAGAAAGGTTTTATTATAGGTCAAAAGACATCTTCTTGATGTCTTTTATGGATTTGTCTTCTGGTTATAAATATATTAAAGAGCCATGTTTATGATGAGTCAAAGTCACACTTGTATGCCTCAAGACCTTGTCACATAAGCCTTGAGGTCATGGCTCAGAATATGGCTCAAGTTCAGCGTTGAAGACAGTGACCAAGTCGGCCTCCATACTCTTGCACAAGTCTGCTCAAAGTAAGGCTCTCATGTCGGCTCATAAGAAGGATCTGTCTTGTATATATAAGAAGGGTTTGCGGTTCATTTGAGTAGGGTAATTTCGAATTAGTCTGAAGTAGAAAATGCGAAGAATTCTGAGTTCTCTACGGTAATACATATCAACAGGAAATGCGAGGTTGAGTTTGAGATTTGTGGACAAGGGTGCAGGAAGAACTTCGGTGATATGTGACTGTATCAAGTGCGAGTTAGGACTGCATTAAAAGGAGATAGAAAAGCAGAGAAAAGACTGCCTACAAGTGCAGAATAGGGACCGTGTTACAGCAGTGCGTTAATTGTGGTGATAGAGTGCGAGGACAAGCCTGTGGTGACAACATTACGTTGACTGTGTTAAGTGCGAACAGAGTGCGAGGACAATGTATGTGGTGAACAACATCGTGTTGACAGTGTCAAGTGCAAGGATAATCCTATGATGACAGAACTGTGTTGAAAGTATGAAGTGCATCAAGTATGCTAAAAAAGGAGAGGGTATCAATATAGTATGAAAAGGACAACTCATCAAAAGAAGACCCGGTTGTAATCTGAGGATCAACTAGCAAGATTGAATGTGCAAGGTGTGCACAGGCCAGTTCACAACAAGATGTCAATATCTCTCTAGCTTGGTGTAGTAAGGTGTAGGACGGTGCAGGATGGTGCAGAAAAGAAGGATCGACTGAAGGAGTTAATGAAGAAGCAGTGAGAAGGTCTTGAAGGAATACATAGGTCAAGGTTCTGATTCATGGTCACGGTACTTGTCAATTGAAATTCTATAAGAAGAATTCCTTGCGGGTTTTCCTCTTGAAATGGGAGAGGTTTTGGCCTTGGCTTGAAAAGCCTAAATCTGTGTCTCTTGTGTTTTTGGTAATTGACTTGATGAAAGACAAAATAAGCTAAGAAGTGAAGAAATAAGTAAAATAAGTAAGCTCACAAGTAATTATCAAGAAGAGAATTTGAATTAATCACTGCACTACCAAATTCTAAACATTCCTCCCATCAATAAAAGGTTACCAACTATACAGTCCTTGGAATTAGTTAAACGTGGGAAGTTTCATTTTTATGGAGGTTGAAACATGCGATGTTCCTTGACTTGTAAATTTGTTAAATAAAAAGTATCATGTGTTTTTACCTATAGAATAAATTAATTTGTAATTCATTTAATGAGAGGAACCATCACGATCGGTGAGGTGGAGCGAATATTTGATCCATATACTTGGGTTTTGTTTGACTCGTCTAACCCCCTTTTCGTATATATATAATAGAGTTGGAAGGTGTACACTTCCATGTATATATAAGGTTCATGATTCCGACTAAGATATAAACGGGGAAAAATATTAGTAAACCTGAGCTGATCCATTTAGTCGAATTTTCTTAAAAATTAGTTCGGATTTGATGAAATGTTTGAGAATTTTTTTTTAAAGCAAAGGAAATGAGTGACCTTCTTTGGTCTAACATACATTAAATAAATGCCCCAGTCATCAATTACCAAGTGTTTATATTTATAAAATAAATTATAACTATTTTATATTAAACTTAAATGAATAAGAAGTTATTTAAGTAGGCATAGACTTGATAAATATAACTCATTTGTATGAGAGGAAATATTTAACATTAAACCCTAATGAACTTAATCATATTTAGGTAAACATAAACTATATTTAGAACATAGTGGGGTTTCTTTTGAGTAAAAACCTTTTTTTGGGACATCAATCTATAATTAAATTAATGAGGCATGGATGCATGTTTTCATTGTCTCCCAACAGTTCCATGGCACGGATGAAATTAACTTTTTTGGTAAGAATTTGTGATGATTATTAAAATTTCCATGCCTTGAAAATGATCATGAGGATGAGATACACTATAGGGATGGTTTGGCGTCATCATATTGTTCATCCCACATAGGATCTAAAGTGGTAAGCTTCTCTAGCTTGGTTATCCTAGGAGACTCATCAAAGCATTTGTAATCATCTCCAATAGGGTTGGAAACTAGTGAGGTCTTCTATTGCTCTTTTCTTTTCCATTTTATCCTCTAGATAAGCGTGGCATGATCATCTTGGGATCTTCTTTACTTTTTGATAACCTCAGTATTGGAGCACAATTGGTTCCATGCCTATTCCTTGGCACTAGAATTTTGAAGCGAAGGAAACTAATTTACAGGAAGCATAGTTACATGGGTACCACTCCTAGGCATTGGAGAGCACGTACCCGAAGCTCCCCCGCTCTTGGGAGCTTGGGAGCTTTTAGGAAACTTTCCAAAACCGCCGGGAGCTTTAATGGGTACTATGGAGTTTTTCGGGAGCTTCACTGCAACAATTTTTTGACGTGTTAGGAGCTTCACTGCAATGAATATGTGCAAACTTAGGTTTATTTGACGTTGTCGGCTTGGGTGCTGCTTAAATTGATGGAATTGTGCGAAAATAAGGGTATGTCGATGGGTCTAGATATGGATATGGGTTTGGAACTAAGCGAAACAACCCGTTTATGGATAGCCCTTCTATCCAAATGAAGATTAGGTGCTTGCCAATCCTGATTGGAAAGATTTGGATGGAAATAAATAAATAAATTTATTTTTATTTTTAATATATATTAAATTTTAATATATTATATTATTGCCGCTCCCAACTTGACGTTTCTTGTAAATTTGGGCAAAACTTCTAGCTGTACCGGATACTTGTTTCTGTGTACCAGAAGTACCCGCGTACTGGAAACTCGTGCAACATAGATAGGAAGCTATGAAAAAATTGTGTTCAAACTTCAAAGTATGATCCATTAGTTTGGCTTCTCTACTAGCAATCGAAGGATGCCAATGATAACTTGACCTTTACATTTCTTCCTCTTCTTTAATGCAAATTATAAATTAAAAAAATTTGCTAAATCTTGGGTTAAGAGCACTACATTATATATAATAATAGTATGACATAAATTTAAAAAAAATCCCTTTATATTGTTGTAAAATGTTATATGTGTATAGTTATTGAGAGTTATGTTCCAAAAACTTAAAATAGGGTAGGACACTTCAAATGTTTCCAAAAACTAGCTATGGCATCCAACATCGACAACAAACCACAACTATCAAAGATGGCCTAGCAAGGCATCACAGCAAGCTACTTGTAGCCACTTCAAAGGGTGAACAACAAACTAGCATGAATTCCTACAAGTCCACTCTTGATTTCCCACATACACCATACAAGTCGTCTAGGAGATTCTCTAAGCTTACATTAAACAAGGCGTCCAAGCACAGTGCTCCAAGTATTTGATAGGGATTCTTTGCGACAAATCCTAGGTCCTTCTCAACCAAGGACATTAAACCCTAACACATCATGTCTTCTCTAGTTTTTTTCCTGTCACAAACCCTAACACCTTCCACCCTTGCATCGATAGAATTATAAATACTTTAATATAGGATCATTGAAAAAACATATTGATTAGAATACTACTCAATTTACAATGATGCACGTAAGTTAAAGTAGCATATATAATGTGATGATGGAGAAATCACTTGAGAGGTTCGATTTCATGAGAAAATTGATTTCCAGAGTAGCAGCAGTCAGTTGCCGGAGAGAGAGCTAGTGAGATCGAAGTAGTGAGGAAGAGGGGCAGATACTGTGAAGACGGAGGAAGAATTCCAGATTCAGTGAGTGCATTTGTAGAGAGGTAGAAGAGCCATAGAGAGGCTGACGCAGAGGCAGCACAGTAGCCTCTAGAGGCAGTTTCAATTATGTTGGGAAAAGACGAGTTTCAGCGCCAGAAGCTGGATAGAGGTTTTGGAGGCCAGGAGTGACATTTTCCCATACAACGCAGACCATACGACTTGAGGAGAAGCTGTTTTGAGTTGAGTGCAAAAGGGACTGTGCTATTGTGATGCAGTATTTGCGTAGAGCCAGTTTGGATGGTTCACCTGGAGTTGAGGTCAGAGCCCGGATTTTCTTGTGGAGTGAGGAAATTCCTCACTAGATTTTTCTTGCCAGTATTTCTCTGTAGGATTGCCAGTTTCGGCATCCAGTTGTACTCAGATTATTTCATTGTTGCTTAATAATAAAATCCTCATTTGCTGCACCGATTTTCTCAAGTTGGGTTTTTCCGGTGACTTTCGTCCAAAAATAATTGTGTTCATTTTATGTGTGTCTTAGAATTTCTTCCAGCGTTTATTCTTCCGCAGTTTTTATTTTTGAAGGTTGCAGTGTATGTATTTTGATATTTGTCATAGCAGATAAATTGTTAATTAATTAACAATTCGGAGAAATAATATCAGTTGCTACAATAGGATTCCGGTTTACGAAATTTTCACATGGTATCAGAGTGCAGTTGATCAGCCAGAGAGCTTAGAAACGAAAGGAAGGAACTTCGTTGTTCAGTGTGGGCAGCAGATCAAAATTCCTAGAGGGCAGCGCAGTCACTTTTCCAAGAGGTCGAGTCACTCGAGGAGATTCGATTTTTCTAAGAGAGGGATAGGAAAATTCGATCTCTCCAGATCGAGTAGCTCCAGAGGCAGAGGGAGCATCTCAATATTTTTGTTGGGCAGATCTCTAGCTGTATATGCCAAGGGTTTTACAACAGTTATTAGAGAAAAACCTGTGTCGGGTGGAAGAAGAGCACACACCGAGGAAAAGTTTCTCTTAGGGAACTTATAGTCTCGAAAGTTCGAATTTCGAGTTGCAGATCGACAGTAGGAGCTAGCAGAGCCACACATTCCAAGAGGGAGTGCGACTAGCAAAGCAACGACTGAGAACAGGGGAAGAGGGCGTTTTTGACATTCATCAGAGATGGCCACCGCAGGGCTGAGAGAACAGGACAGGTTGGATGGTGCTTCCAACTATGTCATCTGGAAGGAAAGGATCTCCTTCCTTCTAGATGAGTTTGGCCTGAAGGCATATATCGATAATGTGGTGGCAGTTCCCACGGATGCAGATCAGCTGAAGGAGTATAGAAAGGAGATGGCATGGGTGAAGTAGTTGATCCTAGATGGAGTCCGAGATCATGTAGTCTCGCATATAGTTGGCAAGGATACTGCCATGCAGATGTGGGATGCTCTCGCCACGTTGTATCAAGGTACTTCCAAGCAGCGGAAGATGTACCTTGAGGAGAAGCTGAGATGCATCTGGATACAAAAAGGGGAAAGCATAGATCCCTTCCTCACCAAGATTCAAGAAGTCTGGGATCAGTTTTCGGTTGTTGGGGCAACGCCTCAAGCCTCAAAGCTAGTGTGGTTGGCACTCAAAATCATCTCAGAGGATTGGCAGGTCTTCGTCTAAAGTATATTGGGCAGAGACACGCTAATTGGATGGGACAGGATGTGGGCTGACTTACAGCAGGAGGAGATGAGACGAGCTCGTTTGAAGAGCTCCATCAGTTGCAGCAACAATGGATCGAAGCAGGTAAAGGAGGAGGAGAATGTGGCCCTCGCATAAAAGGGTCTCAGTCGAGGATAGGGGGAGGAAAGGAAGAAGAAGTGGCTTAGTTAGATTATTAACCAATTTTTGAATATTTCCTAAGTCTAAACTTAGGGAATATGGTTAATTAATCGGAATTGATTAAGTCAAGGCGGGAATTGTCTAGAAACTCATACGGATCAACTCCAAGATGATCTTGGTCATTGATTAAGTCTTAATATTTGCCGTTGGTGCTCCAACAGAGTTATAAGAGGAGATTGATGTGGTGATGTAGAAATCACTTGAGAGGTTCGATTTCATGAGCAGATTGATTTCCACAGTAGCAACAGTCAGTTGCCAGAGAGAGAGCTAGTGAGATCAAAGTAGTGAGGAAGAGGGGCAGAGACTGTGAAGCTGGAGGAAGAATTCCAATTCCGGTGAGTGCATTTGTAGAGAGGCAGAAGAGCCATAGAGAGGCTGACGTAGTAGCCTCTAGAGGCAGTTTTGATTTTGCTGGGGAAAGACAAGTTTTGGTGCAGAAGCTGGACAGAGGTTCCGGAGGCCAGGAGAGACATTTTCCCAGACAACAGCAAACCAGACGGCTTGAGGAGAAGCTGGTTCGAATTGAGTGTAGAGGGGACTGCTCTAGTGATTCAATAGCTGCTCAGAGCCAGTTTGGACGTCTCACCTGGAGCTGAGGTCAGAGCCCGGATTTTCCTATGGAGTGAGGAAACTTCCTCACTAGATTTTTCTTGCAAGTATTTCTCTGTAGGATTGCCAGTTTCGGCATCCATTTGTACCCAGATTATTTCACTGCTGCTTAATAATAAAAACCTCATCTGTTGCCCCCGTTTTCCCAAGTTTGGTTTTTCCGGGGACTTTCGTCCAAAAATAATTGTGTTCATTTTATGTGTGTGCTAGCATTTCTTCCAGCGTTTATTCTTCCGCATTTTTTATTTGTGAAGGTTGCAGTGTATTTATTTCATTATTTGTCGTAGCAAATAAATTGTTAATTAATTAACAATTAGGAGAAATAATATCAGTTGTTGCAATAGGATTCCGGTTTATGAAATTTTCACAATGTGGGCCATTAATCTCGCTTGATTGTAGCCATTAGATCTAGGGGGATGCAAGTCTATTTTATTCCTTGTGCAAGTTGGAGAACGATGTGGATTATGGGTCGTTGATGAAGGGAGAGCACAACAGTTAGATCTATCATGCACAAAACTCGTCGTAAACCCTCGCACATGTTTCAGAGCGATGCAACATGTGGGCCTTGGATCAGTAAAAATCACAACCGCCATATCTATCAAGTATATGGCACCCCACAAACTTGCATCCATGTTCTAGGATGATATAAATCTAGGTTGTGAAATCAAAGAAATCCTAGTCATTAGATTCATCGGGGGGTAAGTTGTCATAAATGCCCATGCATGTTTTAGTCTGATGCGAATCTAGGTCTTTGGTCTACCTCATGATCAACCATTGGATATGGAAGGGGGAAAATTCACCGTGGTAGTGAAAAGTGGAAAATGGACCCTGCATGTTGTTGTTTTCTCTCAATCATTTCCATGTGGAAGGGCCCATGTGAACAATGGGGCTTGTTTAGGGACCGACAGGCAGAATAGAAAGACTGGATGCATGCCAAGTGTTTAGGGGACGTCATGCAAGCCAATTCGTGTCCAATGTGAACTAAGAAAACTAAATTAGTACAAGAAGTTACCTTTGAATGAAGCAGAGGTGCATAGGGAAGGCCCGTATGTTTGAAGACAGTTACAAAATGTCATTATAAGTAGATTTCATTGGTCCAGGGGAGTAAAACAATCAAAATGTTTACCAAATTTTCCGAATTTTCATTAATTTCTTGAGGATTCTACCTAATCTACAAGATAAGGTATCCAATTTAAGCGCTCACTTTCCAAGTTGTACACATGCCAAGAGATAAATCCTCCAACGATACATTCTACATTCATGGGCTTGAAGTGTTACACTCCACATGATGAGGATTCTTATTGTCCGAGATGAACTTATAGTGCACCAATGCTCTTACTCAACATATATGCTCCAATGGGATATAATATTTACTTGGTCAAATATCTTTTATGCCAATATTCCATATTTGGTTCCCCAAGTTAATCTTAATGGGGAATGTTGTTGATGTATTGGTGATTTGTTATTTTTGTTGCCAAGGAAATCTTAAGGTGGATTTTATTGACTTATTGGCTCAGCCTAACATATGATCCTAATGGTGATATGCTAATTGTTGCCACCTTATTAACTTTTAGAGAAATGTTGGCTAAGCTTGGTGTAGGGCTGCAATGTCCCTTGGATGTCATTCATTAGACACCCTTAGTTTAAGGATATGGACCACATTAGTGTTAGTGGC
This sequence comes from Pinus albicaulis, assembly GCA_034641835.2. NCBI lineage: Eukaryota > Viridiplantae > Streptophyta > Pinopsida > Pinales > Pinaceae > Pinus > Pinus albicaulis. The sequence continues at coordinate 919,760,465 of CM076577.1, read as the reverse complement.
GCCCACTAACACTAATGTGGTCCATATCCTTAAACTAAGGGTGTCTAATGAATGACATCTAAGGGCCATTAAAGCATACAAAATAGAGACTCTAAGTCAAGCACTCACTCTCCAACGTGTACACATTTCAAGAGATCAATTTTCAAGTGCTTCACTCTCCAAGCATGGGTTCCAAGTGTCAATCAATTTTCATTGAAAGGATCCTTGTTATCTAAGTCAAGCATCCATTCCTCCAATGATATTACTCAAAAGATTCTACTCACTATTATATTAAATTAGCATGCATACCCAACATCAGAAACTACTCAATTTCCATGGGAATATTGTTAATCAAGGTTTTCATTGATGTCAATATGGCATTGACCAAGATGGAAAATATTCTTGAGATGCCCCAGAATGTGATGATAAGGTTGAAGACAATAGATGTCTGGTTCTAGATGATGATGTCATAACTCTTGGTTGATAAGGATGCCATCGATGAAGATGTCAAGCCACTAATGAAGAAGTCTTGCCCGAACAAGACCTTGAACTAACTATAATGTTTCCGAGTGGCAATCATGTGCCTTGATTGGTGATCTAGACCTTAGGTGCCAATATACAAGCCTTTGAAGTGGAGGACTGTAATTGATGAAGTCATACACGTGATGATGTCATACTCTTGAAGAATGACCACACTTTGACATGATTGGAAGTCTGATTTGGAGCTTTTGACAAATTAATGAAGGTTGCACTATGACATATCACTGCACTAATATATGATGACATTGTTGATACGTGATGCTACATTAATGTTGCACTCCTACATAATGACTCTATGATCCTATGATGGAATTGATAACAATGAAGAAGCCAGAGAATAAAGAAGCCACGCTGTCCCAAACTTTTTATGCATAAAATTTAAGGACAGTCACAAAGAAAAATAATTCTTCCAACCTTAGAGGAAATCTTTCAACATGGGACCTAGACCATCTTAAAGAGGATTTTTTCCTCTTTCTAATGAGCCCTTACTTTCCCCAAACTCCCAATAGGTTGTGAGAAATTGAATTTTTAAGGTAAAAAATATATATTTGCAGTCAAGCTGACCTATGATCAGCCTTCATGTCGGCCCTTTTCCCAACAGTCAAGTCCTTTCAAAGATGACAAACCACTATAAATATAAAGTCAAACTCATTCGGTTCAGTCAAGGAATTTCGGTGAAGTAGACACAGAATTCAGTCAACAAGTTCAGAGATATCTACAGGAGGTCGAGGAGCATGAAAATATTGTTTTGGGGAAATTATTTTGAGACAGTCTTGTGTTAAGGCCCAAGGGTCGGGTTTCTTGCAGGCTGCCATCATTACAGTGGATACCTTGCTGCAGCTTAGATTACCCTCGGACCTGCAGTAATTTCTGAAGTTTGGACTCCACTGAAACTCGGACTTGTGCAGACCTGTGGTAATTAAGCTATGTCTTGGACAGCTGGCTACCTTGGAGGCTGGAACTGTAACATATCTCCAAATTGCATAGTCACCATAGAGACTCAGATTTGGACATAAGAAATTGTTGAATTGTCTTAAGCCCTGACCTTCAGTTCTGTGGATTAGTGTGACTTTCACCTTGAACCTGTGGTACAGTCACAGTTGAAGAGAACTTGGACCTATTTCGAGTTTGGTAGCTACCTTGTGAAGAAGCTCGTGATAATCCTTTGGAGACACAGTTGTTAGACTCATTAATTGCCTAGGCACAAGCTCGGACTTCTTGTTGAATTGCAAGGACATGTGGCACACAAGAAGTTCAGATTTGTGGTAAACAAATTGTGGTATAAAAGGTTCAGTGATTGAGAGAAGTCTATCAAGCACCTTTTAGAGCATCTTTGAAATATTGTTTGGAGCTCATCTTTGAGTAGCATATCTGAAGTGTTTTTGGAAGCAGTCTTTGAAAAGGGTTAGAGCTGGTGCAGTTCATTGTAGACACCTTGAAGAATTTGTGGAAAACTTGTTTGAAGTCTTTGTGAAGTGATCTTGAGGAAGATCCCAGATTGGAGCATTCTTGTTGAGTAGCCTTTATTGACCTTGGTGACACCTTCTAAGAGATCAAGGTTGTCATTGATGACGTGATGTGGAAACTAAGTAAGGGGATAGCTGAAGATTGATAGGGCTCGTTGAAGAAGACATTGGGAGTTGTGAAGTATAACCAAATATAACTTGATGAAGTAAAGCAAGGGTTGGAGCCCAAGAGGTTGGAGCCTCGTAAAGACAAGGTTGGTGCCTTGGAGGATAGGGTTGGAGCCCTAGAGGATCATAGTCTTCAAGAAACCAGGTCAGAGCCTGAACTAGATATAGGGTTGGAGCCCTTGAGGTTGGTGCCTCAAAATTGACAAGGTTGGAGCCTTGGAAGTCCAGGTCGGTGCTTGGCAAAATACAGGTTGGAGCCTGGGAGATTGAAGATCGGTGTCTTCATCTAGGTTTGAAGCCCTATGTATATTTTACTTGATTTATTGTAAAGAAGAAATTAATAAAATCATTTATTCTAATTGTCCATTTTGTGTTCTAAATATAAGTGATCTAATTGGTAAAAATAACAATTGAAAAGAAATACCGATTCACCCCCCCTCTCAGTGTTTCCAACAAATATACCCTAAAAATTAGATCTATATGTATACAATGTGTGGACAACAATGTAATTCATTATACAACAAATGAAGTTACAAGTACATATCAACCAGTTTATCAAAAGTTGGCACATGTCCATCAAGCTTGACACAAACTAGGACACTTGGGATACTTCCAAACGCTAGGTAGGGTATCCACCATCAATAACAAATTGTTGAGATTTTGGGGTAGCATCGGGTGTGCTCTAGCTCTGAAACTTTGTGGAGGGGCTAAGACACACGAGATCTCCAAGACCTAGAAGCATTTGGAGAAATTTCATTTGGTGTAATAGTTATTCAAATAATTAAATTTTTTAATGGGAACTCTAAGTCTAACTTAGGGAATTGAAAAATTAAAGTGAATCAAATTACACATGTGATGAAATGCTCTAAGTGACGTGCATCAAGCTTTCTTTTAATCTCAACCATTGATAAGAGATTAGATCACGACCGTTGGTTTTCCAACGAGAAAAGTATAAAAGAAGGGCTCGGGGTCAGTTGGAAAACACACACACACACATTGCAGAGCATTGAATCTAAGTCGAATTTCTGGGGTGGGATTTACTGAGAAATTCGAAGTGAGTTTGTAGTGTAGTGAGGGGTAGATATCGGCAAGGGAAGTCCTGATATGAGGCCGAGAATACAACAACATAGAGGCAGCATCGTACCAGGGTAGCGCAAAGGCTAGCAGGAGGGACGTAGCCCAGCCAAGCTGACGCAGAGCTGTTTGAGTGACGCAGAGCCAGCGCAAAGCCTTCCAGAGTGACGCAGGGGCAACCTGCGTTGCGTAGAGGCTGCGCTGGGCTAGAGGGCTGACGCAGAGGCTGAGAAGATTGCGTTGAGGGTTTCCAGTGGGCCAGAAAGGGCTAGAATTCGTAATTCCCCGCAAAGGATTGGATCAGCGATATTTTCTGTCTCTGAGTGATAAGGTACAACTACCGTGTAATTTCTCTGTAGGGAAAACCATTTCTAGTGCCCATATTGTTGTATTCAAATTCTGCATAATAATAAAACCCTCTAGAGCTGTTGCACCGGTTTTCCCGCATTGGGTTTTTTGGGGACATTTGTCCGAAAAATCTGTGTGTAATTTCATCACATGTGCGTGTTGTTAAGTAAATGATCTGTAAATGTGTAGGCTGCAATTTTTATTTGCTTTAATGTTTTTCTGAATACTTCAGATTAATAACTTGTTAATTAACCATACAAGTAGGCAAAGTAGATCAAGATACTGCAGTAGGGTTTTTGTTTTGAAACTTTCACACAAACCATAACTAGAAAACATGGCCTAGAAAGCCATCACAACAAGCTACTTTTAGCCACTTCAAATGGTGCGCACCAAACTAGCATGAGTACCACCAAGTCCACCTGTGATTTCCCACTTGTATCTTGCAAGTCTTCTAGGTGATTCTCTAAGCTTACGTCATACATGCTTCCCAAAAATTGTAGTTCGTTTTCACCCAAAGATATGAAACCCTAGTAGATAATGCTTCCTCTAGATTTTGGTTATCACAAATCCCAGTTCTTTCAACCCTTGCATTAATACAATTATAAAGACATTAATATAGATTCATTAACAAAACACAATTATTTGATGACTACTTTACTTAATTTACAGTGATGTGCAAAAGATGCTAAATTAACATATATAACAAACACTAGAAACTACTCAGATTTCCATGCGAATATATGCTAAAAATTAGATCTACATCTAAACAAATTGTGGATATCAATGACAAGTTGGTACATGTCGTTCAGGCTTGTCATAGGGTAGGGCACTTCAAATGTTTCCAAACACTAGCTATGGAATCCACCATTAACAACAAACTATAATCTATCAAATATGGCCTAGCAAGGCATCACACCAAGCTACAAGTCCACCCTTGATTTCCCACATACATCATACACGTTGTCTAGGAGGTTCTCTAAGCTTAAATTAAACAAGGCCCTGAGAGTCCAAGCTTAGTGCTCCAAGTATTTGATAGGGATATTTTGCGACAAATCCTAAATCCTTCTCACCCAAGGACATCAAACCCTAGCACATCATGTCTTCTCTAGTCTTCTCCCATCACAAACCCTAACACCTTCCACCCTTGCATCGACATGATTATAAAGACTCTAATACAGGTTCATTAACAAAACATAATGATCAGATTACTATTCTTCAATTCACGGTGATGCACACAAGTTGTCAATGTAGGATGTATAATCATCACTAGAAACAAATCAATTTCAATGGAAATTTACACCAAAATCAAATCTGCAGGTACGCAATTTATGGAAAGAAATGTACTTCATTTATAGAACAAATGAAGTTAAAAGTATATAACAATCATCTTATCACAAGTTGGTATAACATGTTGCTCCATCTTGTCAAAGGCTAGGACACTCGAAATGTTTTCGAACCCCTTGCTAGGCATTTCGCTATCAACAAAAAAATCATGACGAGTAAGAATGGCATAGAAAAGCTCCTAGCTTCTTCAAAGGGTGAGAAGCAAACTAACATGAACACCAACAAGTTCACTATTGATTTCACAATTGCACTATAAATGTTCTCTATGAGATTCTCCAAGATTACATTGCACAAGCTCTCCAATGATAGAACTCCAAGACTCAAATCTCTCCAAGGATAGTACCCTACATCCTAGGTCCATTAAAGCCTATCACATCATGGCTTCTATAGGTTTCTACTTTCACCAACCCTAGCCCTTTCCAACCTTGCATCGAACAATTTCAAAGACTCTCATGTAGGACCATTAACAAAATACAATGATTTGAGTACCCGGTTGACAACTGAAAGGACTCAACAGTGGGTTGGGAGTGTTACAGGTAAGCCTACAGTGGTCCTAGGGACGTTACAGGTGGTATTAGAGCTATAATTTACAAAACTCGAGTCATTTGGGGATGAAAAATCATGTAAGGAAAAGTAACAGGTTGTTGATGAATTGTGATGAATTGTTTGACATAAATCGCAAGAAGTTGAGGTGGATGAAATAATTAATTTGAGATGATATCAAAGAGAATGACAAATGTCAAGGATCAAATTTTGATTGTGAGCTTAGAATTTGTGGAGCGATGGGAAAATTTTAGTAATGGAAACACTAAAATTCGCACAAAAAGAAAAAAAAGAGTATTATTGATAGAAAAATAAAAAATAAATATATGATGACATCAATGATTAGGTGGCAGTGCCATGTTATAGTTCTTGGTGGAAACTGAGTTGGCAGGTGAGGAGGCCAGGTGAAAGGACTTGGTCTGACTGGGCACCATCGAGTGGATGTAATGTGCTAAAATACTGTGCCTATAAACGCATGATGTGTGCCCTCACCTTTGATCGTATATAATGGGATCCATTGGATCCATTAGATGCCCTTTGAATCGATAAATAAGCGACAATTTGGAGCCCAATGTGTGATGTGGGCTGTTGATCTCGCTTGATTATATCCCTTGGATATATTGGGGGTGTAAGTCTGTTTTATCCCCAACAAAAGTTGGAGTTTGATGTGTGATCTAGTTCGTTGATCTTGCTTGATCATAGCCATTGGATCTATTAGGGGTCCAAGTCTGTTTTATACTTCATGAAAGTTAGATTTTGATGGGTGATCTGGGTCGTTGATCTCGCTTGACTATAGCCATTGGATCTATTGTGGGTGTAAGTCTATTTTACACCCCATGCAAGTTGGAGTCAGATGTGTGATGTGGGCCATCGATCTCGCTTGATCAGAGCTGATAGATTTATCGGGGGTGCAAGTCTATTTTATGGGCCATTAATGAAGGGAGAGCACAATCATTAGATCTATGATGTGGGAACCTCATCGTAAACCCTTGCTCATGTTTCAACACGATGCAAGATTTGGGCTGTTAGATTAGTGAAAATCGCAATTGTCAGATTTGTCAAGTAAATGGCACCATGTAAACTTACATCCATGTTCCAACACTATAAATCTAGGTTGTCAAATCAGACAAGTCGTGGCCATTAGATTCATCGGGGGGTAGGTTGTCATAAACACCTGTGCATGTTTTAGTCCAATGGTAATCTGGTCATTGATCTACCTCAAGATCAACTCTTGGATTTGGAAGGGGGAAAATGTAGTTTTTAACTCTGTACAAAAATTACCTGCAAACGAATTCTTAAAACAAAAAAATAAACAATGGAGAGAACATAAAACACATATACACAAAGATTTTTCCCTGGATCCCAAAACTGGGACTACCAGATTTATTTTTCATTATATTCCTTTCAATGTTACAATACATATATATACATGTCGAAGCATTCATAAACCCCAATCCCTTAACCCTGGATTAGAACATAACTGGATTTCCCTTGACCGGATCTAGAAAATATCATGCGCAGAACACCATCATGTCCAAAACCATGTGCAAAACTCATGCACAAAACCATAGGTAGGTTCGCCCACCTATTATAGGGTCCAAATTTTTTTTCCCAGGGCGTTGCCCCGAACCCTGTGTAGGGAGGTTACCGCCCCCCTACAAACCCCCCGACCGGGGGGGATGCCACCCCCCATGTGACCTCTTGGTTGTGCCTGGCGCAACGAACAGAGCAAACTGACACCCCCCCTGTGACCTCCCCGCGCGTGCGACTAGTAGTGAAAATATTATAACACACACCCAACAGAAAATTCATGGTGGTAATGAGAAGTGGAAAGTGTACCCTGCATGTTGTTGTGTCCACCCATTCATTGCCACATGGAAGGAACCACATGAATAATCCAGGGCCTAAGTGAGGACTAACATGCAAAGAAGAAATATTTTATGTGTGCCAAGTGTTTAGGGGAAGTCGTGCAAGGTAGTTCATGTCCAATGTGAACTAAGAAACCTGAATTAGAACTAGCAGTTATATTTTAATGAAGCACAGGTGCACAGGGGAGGTCCGTATGTCTGAATACAGTTACAAAATTCGTTACAAGTAGATTTTATTGGTGTAGGGGAGAAAAACAATTGAAATGTTTGCCAATTTTTTTGAATGTTCGTTAATCTCTTGAATCATGTGCCTAGTCTACAAGATAAGGTATCCAATTCAAGCGCTCCCTTTCCAAGTTGTACATATGTCAAGAGATAAATGCTCTAGTGATGCTCTCTACATTAATGGGCTTGAAGTGTTAGACAATTCATATGATGAGGATTCTTGTTGTCCAAGTTGAACATATAGTGCACGAATGCTCTTACTCAACACATATGCTCCAATGGGAAATAATATTTAGTTGGTAAAATATCCTTTTGACCAAAATTCCATATTTGGTTCCCCAAGATAATCTTAAAGGGGAATGTTATGGACGTGTTGGAGATTTCTTATTTTTGTTGCCAACGAATTCTTAAGGTGGATGTTGTTGAGTTGGATGTTGTGGCTGACATATGATCCTAATGGAGATATGCTAAGTTTTGACACCTTATTACCTTTTTTGAGAAATGTTAACTAAGCTTGACGTAGGGATGCAATTACCCTTGGATGTCATTCATTAGACACCCTTAGTTTAAGGCTATGGACCATATTAGTGTTAGTGGGCGCTGGATAAGCTTGACGTAGGGATGCAGTGACCCTTGGATGTCATTCATTAGACACCCTTAGTTTAAGGCTATGGGCCACACTAGTGTTAGTGGTTAAACACCCTTAGTTTAAGGCTATGGACCATATTAGTGTTAGTGGGTGCTGGATAAGCTTGATGTAGGGATGTAGTGACCCTTGGATGTCATTAATTAGACACCCTTAGTTTAAGGCTATGGACCACACTAGTGTTAGTGGGCTGTGAGTAGAATTTGTTGAGTAAGAACATTGGACAATTGGATGCTTGAATTAGACAATAAGGATCCTTTCTATGAGAAGTGCTTGACATTTGGAACCCATGCTTGGAGAGTGCAACACGTGAGGATTGATCTCTTGACATGTGTACACCTTGGAGAGTGAGCGCTTGACTCTTTATCTCATATATTGCAATGGCCTTTTGATGTCATTCATTAGACACCCTTAGTTTAAGGCTATGGGCCACATTAGTGTTAGTGGGCGCCCACTAACACTAATGTGGCCCATAGCCTTAAACTAAGGGTGTCTAATGAATGACATCAAAATTCCATTGCAATATATGAGATAAAGAGTCAAGCGCTCACTCTCCAAGGTGTACACATGTCAAGAGATCAATCCTCACGTGTTGCACTCTCCAAGCATGGGTTCCAAATGTCAAGCAATTCTCATAGCAAGGATCCTTATTGTCTAATTCAAGCATCCAATTGTCCAATGTTCTTACTTAACAAATTCTACTCACTATTATATTAAATTAGCATTTATACCCATCATTACAAACTACTTAATTTCCATGAGAATATACTCTAACAATAAGATCTACAAGTATAAAATGTGTGGACATCAAGGTACTTCGTTATACAATAAATGAAGTTACAAGTACATACCAACTAGCTTATCAAAAGTTGGCACAACATGTCCATTAAGCTTGACACAGACTGGGACACTTGGAATGCTTCCAAACCCAGCTAGGGTATCCACCATCAACAACAAACCATAACTAGCAAACATGGTCTAGCAAGGCATCACGCTAAGCCACTTATAGCCACTTCAAAGGGTGCACACCAAACTAGCATGAATACCACCAAGCCCACCATTAATTTCTCACTTATATCATCCAAGTCCTCTGGGAGATTCTCTAAGCTTACTTGATACAAGCTCTCCAAGCATAGTGATCCAAGTCCTCGATGGAGTTTCTTTGACACATATCCTAGTTCCTTGTCACCCAAAGATATCAAGCCCTAGTAGATCATGTCTTCTCTATATTTTGGTTGTCACAAACCCTAGCTGCTTCAAACCTTACATCAATACAATTATAACAACTCTAATATAGGTTCATTAACAAAACACAATTATTTTATGACTATATTCACTTTACAATGATGGGCACCAGATGCTAAATTAGCACATATAAGCAACACCATAAACTACTCTAATCTCCATCTGAATATATGGTAAATACTAAAAATTATATCTACTACTACATAAATTGTGGATAGCATTGTACTTCTTTTATACAACCAATAAAGTTAGAAGTACATACCAAATAGCCTATGACAAGTTAGTACATGTCGTTCATGCTTGTCATAGGATAGGACAATTCAAATGTTTTGAAACACTAGCTAGGGCATCCACCATCAACAAACCATAACTAGCGAAGATGGCCTAGCAAGGCATCACACTAAGCTACTTGTAGCCACTTCAAAGAGTGAACAAAAAACTAGCATGAATACCTACAAGTCCACCCTTGATTCCCCACATATATCATACAAGTCCTATAGGAGATTCTCAAAGCTTACATTAAACAAGGCCAACAAGCATATTCCTCCAAATATTCAATAGGGATTCTTTGCGACAAATCCTAGATCCTTCTCACCCAAGGACATCAAATGCTAGCACATCATGTCTTCTCTAGGTGTTTCTTGTCACAAACCCTATCACCTTCCACCCTTGCATCGACGCGATTATAAAGAATCTAATATTGGTTCATTAACTAAACTCAATGATTAGAATACTACTCTTCAATTTACGGTGATACACAAAAGTTGTTAATTTCACGTGTATAATCATCACTATAAATTTCTCAATTTCAATGGGAATGTACACTAAAACCAGATCTGCAATTAAACAAATCATGGAAAGAAATGTAAAGCAATCTTGTGAAAGGCTAGGACACTCCAAATGTTTCCAAACCCTAGCTAACCATCCCATCATAAATAAAAAACCATAACTAGCAAGCATGGCATAGAAAGGCTCCTAGCTTCTTCAAAGGGTGCGAAAAAAATTAACATGAACACCAACAAGTTCACTTTTGATTTCACACTTGCACTATAAATGTTCTCTATAAGATTCTCCAAGGTTGCATCACAACTCCAATGATAGAGCTCCAAGCCTCAAATCTCTTCAAGGATTGTAACCTACATCCTAAGTACATCAAATCCTATCGCATCATGGATTCTATAAGTTTCTACTGTCACGAACCCTATCCCCTTTCACCCTTGCATCGATACAATTTGAAAGACTATTGTGTAGGATCAATAATAAAAGACAATTATTTGAATACTTATCTATTCAATTTATGATGATGTGCATGTTAATTTGCATATTTAACCATCACTAGAAACTGCACAATTTGAATGAGGATATACACTAAAAGTTAGATCTGCAAGTACACAAATTGTGGACAACAATGTATTTTATTTATTGAACAAATGAAGTTACAAGTACATACTAATAAATTTGTCACAAGTTTGTACAACATGTTGTTCAAGCTTCTAGGAAATGTGTGTGTATATTTTTTGGGGCTAGTGTTCCCATGTGTATATGCTTTTATATGTTGTGAGGCTAGAAATCCCAATGTTGTAAATAGGTTTAACGTATGCATATTAATAAGCACATAACAACTGCAGACCAAATTTGACAAATCATAGAGCTATCCTTCCAGGGCTCTTGTCAATACTAGGGAATGCATCTAACAAAGATTGCATCTCCTTGTTTTGCACTCATAAGAAATAAGGCCTCTCTAAGATAATTAGAAATATAGAATAAAATGGGCATCTTACATACAAATGCATTGTCCACACTTTCTATAGAGTAAGGCGATGGAGGCCAACAATAGCAAAGTGGAGTATGTCCTTGTGAAAACTAAACTAATCTACAACATAATATATCCAAATGCTTCCAAACACTAGTTAGGGAATCCACTATCAATAAAAAGGCATAAGTAGCAAATATGGCCTAGCAAGGCATCGAAACAAGTAACTTGTAGCCACTTCAAAGGGTGAGCAACAAACTAGCATGAATAACAAGTCCACCCTTGATTACCTACTTACATCATACAAGTCCTCTAGGATATTTTCAAAGCTTAAACCAAACAATCTCTACAAGCATAGTGCTCTAGGTATTCGATAAGGGATTTTTGCAAAAAATCCTAGCTCCTTCTCACCCAAGGACATCAAACCCTAGCACATCATGTCTTCTCTAGGTTTTTATTGTAAAACGCTCTAGCACTATCCACCCTTGCATCGAAAAAATTATAAAATGTAACACCCTTATTCGAATCCTGTATTGTAAAACCATGTACGTGCGAAACTTAGGCCAGTGAGTGTAATATTCCTATTGGTAATTTATAATGATAAGCAAAGACATGTAAATGTAACAACATAGAAATTTTCGGCAAACACACATATAAAACTTGAAATTTTCCCACAACACCAAACTGGCCCAATTTTATTAAATAACAGCAGTGGAGTACAATATGAGTTGGAGAAAATGCATCTGGGCTTGCACAAGGCAAGCTACAAGCTGTAGGTGATAAAAACATAAATGCCCAACTGCTGCAATAACTCTGCTCCCCAGAATGCTACATTGTCCCTCTGATTCTGCACTGCTGTCCAACTTCAACCTATGATTTTCCCTCTATAAACTTCCCAGAAAATTCTAGGAAAATGAGGGTGAGCTCCTTGCCCAAAACCCAGAAAAACCCATAGAGGATTTCCCTTGGTTTTGACCTCCCAAAATTGGTACCTCATAGCTTGGCCCTCCTCCAAACTAGAAAACTGTCACTGTGGTTGAACCTGCCAATATTTGCTCCCAAAACTCCAACAATCTCCTCCCAATGATCCTCCAACCAACTTCTCAACACCCCAACTCCTAACTCCTCTTGATTGTGTTGCCCAAAAATATCTCACTCTAGTGACTTCGCAGTCATGGAGGGAGTGACATAGTCTTGAGCTCTCGAAGTGTGTTGTGCGTGTGGAAATGTATCCTTTGCTGTAGCTACACTCCTCCCACCTGGAAATGATTAAGAAATGCTCCTGTAGCTCCTCAAATCAGCACCCAACTTCGCTGCTCCTCGACTAACAGCGTGGCTCCTTCCTCTGTGTAGGAGCTGCGGAATGTCTCCAGAATTGCGTAGAAGCATGTTAACGTGTCTCCTCCGGTATCAATGATAGGAAAGAAGCCTTTCATGATTTATTTTCTCATACCTCGATGTAATATTCCCAATTAGTGATAGCTAATTGGAAATATTAATTTTTGATCAATTTTGCCTTCTATAATTAAAATATAAATAAAAGTGAGTAAAGGATATAACTCACTTTAAAATAAAGTACACTCCCTAGTAGACTCAACGTTGTAGCCAAGTGGGCCAAAGGGGGGCCGAGACCCGTAGAGGGGGGGACCCACTTAGACCACGTGGGCATAGGCAATTGCTTGATTGAGTTGGCACGTGGGCCAAATGGAGGTTACGTAGGGAGATGGTGGGGCCTAGAGGTTGAGAGAGGCCCATTGTTATAAGAAGGAGGAGAGCCTCCTCATTTCCTCATTCGATTTTATGCATATTGATGCGGTCACTTTGACTTTGAGCACGCTAGGCTTGTTTAGCTTGTACGTAGCCTTTGTTTAGTGCATTGAGTGTCTACGATTTGGAGATCTCACCCTCGGCCCGGGAGACTTCGAGTGCTTGCTCGGGTGAGGCATTCCCATCGGTATTTTGTGGAGGATCGAGTTGTGGCATTTGTGGAGGAGCATTGCATCTATAGATTGCGCGAGTCTTGAGAGAGAGAGGACGCGATCCATCTTGAGGGAGCTCACGGTTTGGTATTATTTCGGGGGTTTCGGGTCGAAGATTGAGCAAGGGGCCAGCCCTTGCCTTTTGGAAGCTTTTGGCGGAGAGTGGAGAGAGCCATATTTTGGGAGGATTCATTCAGCATCGGCGCGAGCCTTGGAGGATAGCGTAGATCCCCGAGGAGTATTCGGGGGTTGGCCATTCCAACGCTCTCTAGGCTTTCAGGTGTTGTGAGCGAGTTGATTCTAGAGTTTCAGCTCATTCCGAGTGAGGAGCAGCCCCGAAATACTCATTTGTTCCGGCGGTCGCCGTGACCACGGCAATTCCCCAACGGCTTGGACGCGAGCGAGAAGCGACCATTCCTTTGATATTTTGAGAGTATTTCTACCTTTCTGGGTACAAGTCGAGGTGCCATCACTGCGATCACATCTTGTACTCATTTCTATTTCTTAGAATAATAAATATGATGTTCTCTCTATTTCATGTATATCATTTCATATCTTGTTTCTAGCATTTCATGTGTACTTTTGTATGCTTGTGTATCCTTTCTTCTATTTTCCTTTGAGTCATTCCGGTTATATCACATCATTGTGTTTTCCCATACTCTATCGATGAGAGTCGGTGAGGGCGAGGGTAGCCTCAGAACTCACCCTCTTTTCGGTGAAATATCTTATCGCAACCCTCCGGTCGATCTCACGAGGTTTAGAGTTGGTAGCGTGTTTGAAGATAATCACGAAAGGGGGATATTACGGTGGTATCGGAAGCGAGAGGTCTCGAGGTCGAGACTCGCGAAGCATGGTGGAGCATGATATCCTTGTTTAAGGCAACCATTGTTTAGGGTGGGCCTGCCACGTGTACGGTGCAACGTAATGAGGTTTGTTTAAGCGCCGCCTACGGATGTCCGTCGACCTTAAGACCCCACCACTTAACACCCTGGGATGTTGCCCTCACTAACGGTCAGGGCTTTGGTGTAGTGGTTGGGCCTTTGTGGTATCGAGCGAGTCTCGAGGTGGAACCACAAGTGGGCATGGTGGGTTGTGATATCCCATTTGAGAAGGCGGCCACAGTTTAGGTTGGGCCCACGCCACGTGTCGGGGTACGCGTAATGAGGGGTTGTTCGAGTACAGCCCTCGAGATGCTCCAATGGGCCTTAAGACCCCACCCTTAACACCCTGGGATGCCGCCCTCACTAATAGTTCGAGCTTTTGGTGTAGTGGTTGGGCCTTTGTGGTATCGGAAGCTCATAGATCTTGCTCGGCTGTGGAGCTAGTTGTACATGACAACGGGAAAACCATATATTTGATACGGAGGTAGAGGACTAGTGACAAGAAGCATTGATTTGCAAATCACCTACGGAGAGGGTGACTACGTTCCGGTAGTGGATGCAAAAGAGGATCTAGTAGTGGACACGGAGCGGGGAGTAGATGGTGATGATAGTGATGCAAAGAGTTCTAGGAAGCACTCCTCAAGTCAATACGGGATGCATGTCGGCTGATTGAGGTGATGGGCGAGAGATTCCTTCTTGTGGAGGCTAGGCAGCGTGAAACCCGAGGGTTTCAGTTTGTGAGGATCGGAAGGGCACGTCCCACCATTTGCGGAGGCACGATGCCACTTAGCACATGGCATCACATGCCCCCACACGGTCCACTATGCCCCGCCCTTGCGGGGTGCGGAACCTTTGGGCGGGGAGCACGATGGGAGCCGAGCTTGGCCACATGGGGGATTATTTTGCTGGGTATCGGACATATGGGCGAGGAGTTCGGGGATGCCCTTTCATTCGGGGATTTTGTTCGGCTCCGGCGGGAACGGTAGACCACGAAGCCATCACGGAGGGTGCAGAGCATTATCATGAGAGGGACACTCGGTGTACGGTGGCAGGTTCCATTTGCCCACGTTGATGGTTCATTAAATAGTTCGGCAAGAGCTTGGTGGAGAAGGCGGACATATACTTCCAGCTCAACCGGATGGCGAGAGACGGAGGCCATCGAGGTGGCGGCATTGCATTTGGATGGCGAGGCTCGAGTTGGTGGTTCCATGGGATGGTTACACTCGGGCATTCGACGACTACATATGCGGGATTCACCGGAGATTGATAAAGAGGTTTGATCGGAGGATCCGGAGGAGCAATTTGTTGAGCGACGAGGCTCAAGCGGACGGGAGCCTAGGATACTTATATCTCCGATTTCACGAGACTTTCGGTGATGGTGCCCGATTTATCATTAGCATGGATGCTTTATATCTTCATTGAGGGGTTAGCGAGCCACTTCGGGGTTTGGCCAGATCCACTAGACCAACCACACTCCATGACGCGGTTAGCAGCGGGACACGGGATTTGCGGGATGCCGCTTACCCGGGACCGGGATGCCTTACCCCCGGGAGACGAGGCTTTTTGACCAAAGGGGAAGGATGTGAGGATTTCGTCTCCAAAGGGGGAATCGGGGTGGGGGATAGTTGGATGATGATGCCGGGGAGGGAGTTGAAGAAGAAGAGGTTGTGTTTCACATGCTCAAGGGCCGTGGGCACCGGAACGCGGTGTGTTTGGCAGTAAAGCACATTTAATGAGGTCTTACGAGGACGGCGGAGAAGAGGATGAGTATGATGATGTGGAGCGGGGAGGCGGCCATACGGCGCGGGACCATTTACCACCTCCACCACCGGGGAGCAAGACGTGCGGCCTTTGCACCCACGCGGGGGGATCCTTGTAGCATTGCGGGGAGTACCCAGAGTATTTGACGGTGCGTGTCCAAGGGACGGTACGGAGACGGCGAGTTTCGGTCTTGGTAGACGGTGGGGCAACCCGGAGACTTCATCGATGCATAGATGGTTGAGCGGAGAGACGCATACCAACGAGAGAGCTTCGATGGTTTCGGTGTTGGTCCCGAGGAGATGGGAACGATGCGGTGTGCCGGATATGTCCCCGGGCGTTGTGACGATAGGTACCTACCGATGGCCGACCACTTTTTCGTGGTTAACATACAGGATACCAATGTGGTATTGGGTGTACGTGCTTCAATCACTCTGGGGAAGGTCACTACCCAGTTGGGGAGGCCTTGGAGATGAGTGGGATGATAAAGAGAAGACCGGGAAGCATGAGAAGATATGGGGAATGCATACTTACCCACCTCGGTACATTTCGACTCACTTACCGGTTGGAGCGGACTTAGGAAGGGAGACATAGAGTGGGCAATAGAGCTGCGTGCATCGGAGGTAGGAACTACAAGGCGGACGGTGCATCTAGAGATACGGTCCATCCTTGACGGTATGACGGGGTGTTTGGGGAGATGCGCCGGAGTCGGCCATCGGATCGGGGATTTGAGCACACGATTGAGCTAGAGCGAGCATTCAAGCCGTTATTACCACACCCTATAGGCACCCTAAGTCCTATTGAGACGAGATTGAGCGGGCCATCCGGAGTTGTTGGCTCTTGGACACATTCGGCCTAGCACCGGTCCTTTCGCTTCTTCGGTGGTGTTGGTGAAGAAGAAAGGACGACACATTGAGAATGTGCATTGATTACGGGGCCATGAATAAAGACCATGAAGAACGGAGTACCCTATACGAGTGGATTGATGAGTTGATGGATGAGTTGAGAGGAGCGGAGTTCTTCTCAAAGATCGATTTGGTCCGGGTACCACCGGTTCGCGTGAGGCAAGGACATTCCCAAGACCGCTTTCGGTGCCATTATGGCCACTTTGAGTTCTTGGTTATGCCTTTGGGCTAACCAATGCACCAAATACCTTCCGGTCAACATGAATCATGTCCCCGCGCGGTCACCGAGGAAGTTTGTGATGATCTTTTCGATGATATGCGTATAGCGAGACTTGGGAGGAGCATCTCGGCACATGAGCGATGCCATATCTCGGAGAACACGCGGTTCATGTAAGCTCTCCAAGTGCGAGACAGGTTGACGGAGATGCTATACTTGGGATCACATCACTAGGAGTGGACGAAGTGAGGGTCTACGAGGAGAAGATCGAGACCATCGAGAGAGATTGGCCGGAGAAAACATGACGGAACCGAGGATTTTGTTGGTATTTGCACTTATTACGGGGAAGTTCGTCAAGAGTTTCTCTCGGTGTTGCACCCCTTACGATTTGACGAAGAAGGGGGCATTCGGTTGGTCGGATATGGCCGCGGCGGGCCTTTGGCTATGAGCTCGAGGAGGTGATGGCGGTACGCCCGGTACTTGCTTTGCGGTTCACGCGGCCGTTTGTCCTGGAGTGTGATACATTGGGAGGGGATCGGTGCGGTATTGATGCGGGGGAGGTCACCGGAAGTAACTTTTGAGAGGCCCAGGCTCCTTCCACATGAGCGGTTATATGCCATATATGACAAGGAGATGTTGGCCATCATGCATGCCTTGACCAAATTCCGGTAGTACCTAGTAGGTAACCGGGTTCGGGGTGAGGACGAAGCTGACAACGGCCTCGGATTCTTTTCGAACGAAGCGACTACGGGCGAAGTGGGGTCGGCAAGATCCAGGCTTACGACTTTGACATAGAGTATGTCGAAAGGAAAGAACAACGTGGTGGGTGACGCACTTTCACGCGGACGGCGCGTTGTCTTTGATAAAGGTACGGGCCTTGATTGGAGGGCTCGACTTTTGGTGAGTACTCCAAGGACGGGTTTGCTTGCGAGGTTACGCGGATGGACGGTGGCGGATATAGATACGGGGTGATGGATGAGATCATCTATGTAATATCCCCAAGGGAAATAACCGATGTCATGAGAAATATGCCGAGACGGATACTCGTACCCACAATGCGGGCCGAGATCAGCACGAATCATGCCACATGTAATACCGAGCGAGCCATTTATTAATCGAAAGTACATAGAGAGGAGTACAAGTAAATCGAATAAGTGCACCTATCCTTGCCTGGCGGTGATGACTCTCGGACAAAGAAAATGGGCCCCGCAACGAGGACGAGCGTCTAAATTTGCTGTTGAAAGATGAGCTGGCAGTAGTGCGGGGCCGGTCTCAATGCACGCAAACCCTCACAAATGAAGCAAGCCTGCCGCCCCTCTCACAATAGTACGCTCCTCGGATACGCGTCCCACACGAGGGATGCGAAGCCTCCAATCAAATGCGTCCTTCCCCTCCGATGCGTCCTCCGATACCGGATGCAACTGCCAAACCCTCGGATCTATACTAGATGCGGAACTATCTCCTCGGATCTACGACCTCTAGAGCTAGATGCGGTATCCCCTTCGGATACGGGACTAGATCTATCAATATCCCCTCGGATCTGTAACTCCTCAAAAGTGGATCTGGGGCTAAACCTCTAGATACGCATACAAGACTAGATGCGCGAAGTATACGCTCGGATCTGTCCTTCCCAACGGCGGATCTAACAATAGGCCTTCGGATACGCAACCCTTACCTTCGAGAAATGGACGGCGTCTCACTCTAGGAGCTGATCGGCGTCATACGCCTCCTAAACGGGCGTTTCTGCGGACACGAGCTTCCGTCCTCCTTGGACGTCCTCCCTCTCACGAATGGATCAGCGTCCCCTCTCTGATGAGACGGCGTCCTTCTCCTCCGGGAGCCGGCGTCCTTCCTTCTCTTGCTGCGCGACCACAGAGGAGCTTTCTCCTCCTCGAGATTTGTGACGGCTAACAACTGCTTTGCTACGGGCGAAAAGTGTGCGCTCGGGACAAACCTTACTAGGGCGGGCACTCGAAGTCCCCGAGAAACTAAGGGTGGAACCGAAAAACCTTACCGAGAGGGAGCACTCGAAGTCCCCGAGGCTAAGGGGGTGAGATCTCACGGCCAGGAACACTCGTGCACTGGCAGTCTTTGCCCAGACTGAGCTAAACAGCCGGCGTCTTGAAATGGAGACAAAGTCTAGCTATCAATAAGAATATCAAATCATGAATGATCAAATGAGGTGAGAGCCTCTCCTTTTATAACATCGACTCCCTCCAAAACTTAACTCTCCACAGATGAGTTTACCTTGTGGGACCTTTGATGCCTCCCCCATCATATCCGTGGACCCCAAGGCCCCCTCTCTAAGTTACAACGTCAATCTACTAGGAAAAGGAACACTTCTATTATAATGTGAGGTGACTAAAGTGAGGTGACCCCTCTTATTTCTCACTTTATTATTGGCTTCTATCTAAAGCGACAAATAAAGCAAAAAATGCAATATTATTAGCAAGGCTAATTGGGAATAATACGATCTCCTAAAGCAAAACGTTGCTTGTCCTCAAGCAACCGAAGTGAGGATGCGCCAAAGATCTTCTCATCTTCCCAAGTGGCATCCTCATGCAGCGATTCTTCCATCTCACCAAGAACTCTGCGATCTTCTGCTCGGCAGTGTCTCTCCCTGGTGTCAATAATGGCCTGCGGCGTTTATGTACGAGTGCCCCTCATCATACATCGGAGGTAGCTCCCCGGTGGTTGTCACATGCGGCAGAGTGCCTTCTTCGAGGCATGATACATGGAAAATGTTGTAGTCCGTGCCTTGGGGCGGCTCCCAGCTCATATGCAACTGTCAGATCCTACGAATCACCTGTATGGTCCACAAAAACGAAGACAAAAGCTTCTCTTGCCCCCGCCATTTGAGTGAAGGCGGCGGCGCTGGGGCATAACCGCCGGAGTAAGACCAAATCCCCTACCTCAAAGTGTCTCTCCACTCATTTGTACGCATATAATTCCTGGCGATTTTGTGCGGTGGTATGTTGTCCTTGAGAGTCGAAGGATGTCTTTAGCTCTCTTGGATCATAGTTTGGCTCGTAATTTTTTGCTAACCCCAAACATCACATCCACAAAGATAAGGAATGATATCCATACACAATGCATGAAAAGGTGTTATACAGGCCAGACACCATGATGGGTTGTGTTGCGCGGTACTCGCCCGGATGTCAGCCATTTATTACACTCTCTGCTTGCTTGCCCAGCAATGGTCGCAAGTAACCCTCCGGCCACTTGTTAACTATCTCACCAGCCCTTGCCGTCCGTCGAGATGATAGGCAGTGCTGAATGTCAACTCGGTCCCCACTAGTAAATACGCGAAATCCACCCATAAAGCGAGCATCTGTAAACAGCAATGGTCTTGGGTAAAAAGACCAGCGAAATCGAAAACCTCACAGGAAAAACAACTACCCTTTGTCTTTGCCGTGTAGTGTGCCGAAGCTAAGCGAAGAAGTGAGAAGCCTGCTTCGTTAGCCGGTCAGCTACCACGAAGATGGGTCCTACACTGTATAGGTAAGCAAGTGATGAAGTCCATAGAGACACTCTCCCACTTCTCCTACGGGAATGGGAAGCCCCCATTTGCAACAACCTGCGGGATGGTTCATCTCCCTTTGTTCCGTAGCTTCAAACCTCACACTCCCGAACATCTTTGATCGTCCTCATGAGGCCCTTCCATGCAAATCTCTCCGGATGGCCACAGCCACATCTTGGTGAACCTTGATAGCCCGCCCCGTGGTGAATCATGAGAGGCATGGTGTCTTCTCCTTGGTGAGATCCCTCGATCGAGAAGATCCGATCTTTGTAATAGATGACCTCCGCTCCATACCCATGTCTGCTATCTGCTACTGTCATCAGCCACCTCACATGCAAATCTATTCTTGGAATACTCAACAGGTAGTCGAGCCTTCCAATCGACGTCCAAACTCATGAGGGATGCGTAGGGTCTACGGGGAAAGAGCATACGCAACCACGTTGTTCTTCCCTTTGACATACTTATGTCAAAGTCGTAAACTGGATCTTCTTGATCCCTTATAGCCTGCCTCTCTGTACGTAGCCACGCCAGTACTGAGTACCATTACATGATGCATCACGGCTGCAGATACCGCATACAGAAATCTTCATAGGAATTGTGTCATGCATGATGGCCAACATCTCCTTATCATAGATGGGATAAAGTCTCTCGTGTGGAAGGAGCTTAGGCTCTCGAATGCAATCGGATGACCCTCACCGCATCCGCTTGCTCCAATCCCACTTCCACGATGCATCGCACTCTGGGATAAGGGCTAAGTGAAATCGGGCGAGTGCCGACGCAGGACAACTACTCATCACCTCCTTGAGCTTATCAAAAAGCTCGGCGAGCGGTATCCATCCATTGAATGCCCCTTCTGGTCGGCTACGCGGGGGTGCGACAGGCTGTGAGAAACCCTTGACGAACTTCTACCTTGGTAAGTGCGGATACCCACGATGAACCCTCTAAGCTCTGTCACATTCGGCGGCTCACGGCCGGTCCACGATAGCCCGGATCTTCTCGTCATGGACTCTCCTGCAGTCCACTCTATGATGTGTCCCAAATGCAACGTCTCGTCGATCCAAACTCACTTGGAGAGTTTGGCAAGCTTCTTTGCTCCTCAGTCACTTCGGCCCTTCTCAATGTCATGGAGGTGCTCCTCCCGAATCTGCCCCGTATATGAGAATATCATCAAGAAAACCGACACGAACTTCCTCGGATGATCCCAGAAGATATGGTTCACATTACCAAGGCTGAAAAGTCAGCGGGTGCATTGAGTGACCAGTAAGCATGACCGAGGAAACAAAGTGTCCATGGTGGAGACACAAAACGATCTTGGGAGTAATCTTTGTTCCCTCATGCGTATCGATGGTCACCGGACCTCAAATCAATCTTGGAGAAAACTAGTGCTCCTCTCAACTCATCCATCAACTCATCGATCACAGGGTAGAATTTTGTTCTTGAGTGTCTTTTTGTTCAAAGCCACACGCTAATCAATGCACATACGCAATGTGCCATCCCTTCTTCTTCACAGCCCTGCTTGAAGAAAGCGAAAGGGCTTAGTCTTGGGTCGAATGTGCCCAAGAGACTTGACGGCCTCTGGATGGCCGCTCCTATCTCATCAGAATGGAGGCTTGGATGCCTATGCGGTGGTGGTAATCACGCACATGTGCCCTTGCTCCAACTCGATCGTGTGCTCAAACCCCGTCTGGTGGGCGTCTGGTGGAATGTCTCCAAAAACTACGCCTGTCCGAAGAGTACGTAGATCGGGATGCACACGCCGGAAATCCGGTGTCTACGGCCCCGAAGCCGTAACTGAGCGCGCCCACTCTATATCTCCTACGCGAATGTCGCTTCCATGCTATGTGCGTCTGTGCGGGGTGGATATGTATTACGCCTCGGATCTTCTCATGCTTCACGATCACGGATCATCCCACACTCCATCTCCAAGGCCTTCCAATGCGGTAACGACTTTTCCCGAGTAATAAGCCAGCACCCCAGCCACTCCCCAATATCATGTTGGTGTCGAATGTCCACCACGAAGAAGTGATCGAGTCTCCGTGTATAGGTGCCATCGTCCTTTGATAACTCGGGTACATATCTAGCACGAGCCATGAGTCGATCTCCTGGAACAAAAACGAAGAAAACCCATCAAAACCTTAGTCGGTATGCCTCTCCGGCCACAACCATGCGAGCATCGATGAAGTTGTGGGTAGCCCCCATGTCGACTAAGGCAGAAACTCTCTTGTCCCGTCTTGTCCCCGCGCACGCGCGGTGTCGGATACTTGAGGACTCCCCGTGCTTATTGCTAGAGCTCCCCGGTGGGTGCGAATGGAGCCTCCCCTGCATCGGAGTGGTGGAGGAGGTAAGGTGCTGTCTTTGCATAGCATCCTCCTGTCTCCTCATCATCCCCTCATCCTCTTCTCCCGTGCTCTCGAGGAGAAGACCTCTCAAATGTGCTTCCCCATGGTACATGACGCTTTGGTGCCCGGTTCACGGCATGTGAAGCATAATCGCTTCCGTCTCGGCTCTCTCCTGGCCTCATCATCATCTTGTCCTCGTCCTGGATTCGCCTTGGGAGGGCGAGTCTCGTGTCCTTACCCTAGGCCGGCACATGCTGCGAGATAAGGTGGCCGGTTCCTGGCGAAGACATCTGCAGGTCACGGGTCCCTGCGTGGCATCTGTGTAGTGTAGCCGGTTTGTTAGACGACTGAGCACAGTGGTTACGCCCGACCCTCTACGAACATCGTGATCATCCAAGGCGGTGATAGATCGGTACCGTCAACGAAACCCTCGAAGTACGAGATGTATGCCTACTGCACCCCCGTACGTTTGAGCTTCGTCGACTCAAGGAAGGGCAAATCAAGGTCCTTCTGTCAAAAACGTTCCACCACTCTCACAGTGAACTCGACATGTGTAGTCCTTGCGAGTGTCCCACAGTGTAGTCGACCCCGCCTGGAACCACCGGTTTTGAGCCTCCCCTCTGGGTGTAATGCGACCATCTTGATAGCTTCCCTCTCTGACACAATACGGTTGGTGAAAATGAGGATCTAATTTCTCCACCCAAGACTTGGCCGGCGGCAGCACGTGAACCATCAAACATCGGCAAATGAAATTGCTTGTCGATGACTATCACGGTGGGATCCACGTCCCTTGTTTCGATCATAAAGACTTAGCCACATCGGGCCCCGGATGTATTGATTGAAGGAAAACAGCTCCATGAACTCTTGTCCCACATACTCGCCCAATACGCAAACGGAGGCATGATGATCTAGACCCCCATCTCTTGATGCATTTGCTCCTCTTCCTCCCACCTTGGGAAAGTAGGCATGGTCGGGCGGTGGGTGTGGAGTCACCCTCTGTGACACGAATGGGAATAGCTGTCTGGTATGTGGCTAGACACGCCGATCCTTCCCCCACACAGAGAAAACCTGGGGGTTCTTTCTGTATCTTCTTGTTTACATGCTGCATGGTCATCCATCTTTGCGGTCGACTTCTCGGTCAACTTTGCGAACATGGCCTCCATTGGATTACGGTATTGCGCCTCACCGGAATCGGGAGTCACTTCCCAGAATAGACGATGATGACCTGCGGGACGTCATAGATTGCTAGCACCACGGTGACCGGATCTGTGCTGCGATACCTTTGTAATATCCCAAATAACCCGATGTCGCAATGTGACAGAATGTAAATACAATGCGGAACCCGAGATCAACGAATCATGCCACATGTAATACCGAGAAGCGGGCCATTTTATTAATCGGAAAAGTACATAGAGGAGTACAAGTAAATCGAATAAGTGCACCTATCCTTGCCCTAGGCAAGTGATGACTCTCTCGGACAGAAAATGGTACCCAACGAGGACGGCGCGTCCCTGGGCGCTACGGGCGGAGTGAGCTGGCAGTGCGGGGGTGATCTCAAGCTGCAAACCCTCACAAATGGAAAACGGCCCCATCTCTTGCCCTCTCACAATGATCTGCTCCTGAGATCTGCGTCCCCCGAAGATGCGAAGCCTCCAATCAATCTCGTCCTTCCCCTCCGATGCCGTCCTCAATGCCGGTGCTGCCAAACCCTCGGATCTGTACTAGATGCGGAACTATCTCCTCGGATCTGCGGCCTCTGGGGCTAGATATCGTGTTATCCCTTCGGTCTGGACTAGATCTATCGATATCCCCTCGGATACGTAACTCCTCAAAGTGGATCTGAGGCTAAACCTCTAGATGCCGCAACCATCACAAGACTAGATGCCGCAAGTATACGCCGGATCTATCCTTCTTATTTGGATCTAACAATAGGCCTTCGGATGCGCAACCCTTACCTTCGAGAAATGAGCCGGCGTCCTCACTCTAGGGCTAGTCGGCGTCCTTCTGCCTCTAAACGGCGTTTTCTGCGGACGAGGCTGCCGTCACTCCTTGGACGGCGTCCTCCCTCTCTGAATGGATCGGCGTCCCCTCTCCACATTAGAGGCAGGCGTCCTTCTCCTCCGGGAACGACGTCCTTCCTTCTGCTGCAACGGCCACAAGGGGAGCTTTTCTCCTCCTCGGATTTGCTTGAGAAGCTGGCTGACGCTGCTACTGGGCGAAAAGGAGTGTACTCGGGACAAACCTTACTAGGGCGGGCACTCGGGGGTCCCACCGGCCCAAGGAATGAACCGAAAAAACACCCACGGGCGAGGCACTCGGGGGTCCCGAGGCCCTGGGTGAGATCTCCGGCCAGGAGACACTCGTGCACTAAACGAGTGCGCGGAGACCGACTAAACAACCGGCGTCTTTGAAGCCGGACAAAGTCTAGCTATCAGCCAAGGCAATATCAAATCATGAATGATCAAATGAGGTGAGAGCCTCTCCTTTTATAACATCAAACTCCCTCCAAAACTTAACTCTCCCTGGATACGCGGTTCACGCAGGTTGGCAGTGCCTCCCCCATCATATGCGTGGACCCCCAGGAGCCCCTCTCTCTAAGTTACAACGTCAATCTACTAAGGAAAAGGAACACTTTATTATAAAAGTGAGGTGACTAAGTGAGGTGACCCCTCTTATTTCTCACTTTATTTATTATTTCTATCTAAGCGGCAAAATAAAGCAAAAATGCAATATTCCAATTAGCGAGCTAATTGGGAATAATACAATCTACTACGGGGACCGGATCTTCTTGAATGAGGGCTCTTAGCTCAGAAGAAGATACTACAAGCTTCTCATGATTCACCATTGTTGGTCACCGAGGGGTTTACCAAAACCTATAGGGCTATCGAGAGAGAGGTTCTCATGGAAGGGCCTCAAGGAGGACGTACTCCGACATGTCGGGGAGTGCGAAGTTTGTCGGCGCAACAAGGGGGAGATGAACCATCCGAGAAGGGTTGTTGCAACCTCTTCCCATTCAGAGGGGAAATGGGAGAGTATTTCGATGGACTTCATCGCGGGGTTGCCCAGTGCGAGGTCAGAATTTGTATATTTGTCGTCGTTGATCGGCCGACAAAGTATGGACACTTTTTCGCCATATCTGCGCACTATACGGCGGCACGGAGGGTGGCGAGAGATGTTCTTCCGGGATATCTTCGGGTTACGTGGTCTTCCCAAGACCATTGTCGGTGACGAGGACAATAGCTTCATGGGTGGGTTCTAGCGGGGAGCTTTTCGGTTGGTGAGGTTGAGTCGACACGAAGGCATAGCTATCACCACGGACGGATGGGCGGGGGCCCGAGGAGATAGTTAACAAGTGGGTGGAGGGATACTTGCGTAACTATGTCGGTGGAGCAGCGACGTGGTGAAGTGGTTTGCACCTAGAAGATGCTGCTACAACAACACACATCACATGTCTATCGGTATGTCTCAGTTTATGCATTATATGGTTATCATGCTTTATCTTTCGTTAATGTGATGTTTGGTGCCGGTAAGGCTCCGAGAGCCGAAAAGTTGGATTCAAGAGAGTCGGGACATCTCCAGAGGCTCTCAAGGATAACATGGCTACCACGCGGGGAATCGGCGAAGTTGTATGCGGGACAAGGGGTCGGGTGGAGAGAGAGTTTGAGGAGGTAGGGGACTTGGTCTAGCTACGCTTGCGGCCATACCGACGATCGACTACGAAGCATAAGGGGGGCTGAAAAGCTCAAGCCCCGCTTTTATGGACCATACGGGGTGATACGCGGGGGTTGGACGGGTTGCACATGAGTTGGAGGCGCCCCAAGGCGGCAAGATTCATAACATTTTCCACGTATCATGCAGAAGAAGGCTTTGGGACAGCGGAGTGGCTGTGACGGAGGAGCTTCGCCTAGAGATGATGAGGGGCATTTGGTGCGCAGCCGAGGAGGCCATCATTGATGTCGAGAGAGAGGCCGTTGCGGAGAAGCGAACATTCGAAGAATTCTTGGTGAGGTGGAAGAATTTGCCGGACGAGGATGCCACTTGGGGAGAGTGAGAAGATATTGTAGCATCCATCACTACGGTTGCTTGGGGTCAGCAACATTTTTTGTCGAGAGGCTTGTAATATTCCCAATTAGCGATAGCTAATTGGAAATATTAATTTTTGATCAATTTTGCCTTCTATAATTAAAATATAAATAAAGTGAAGTAAGAGGGGGATATAACTCACTTTAAAATAAAGTACACTCTCTAACGTTGTAACTTAAGTGGGCCAAGGGAGCCAAGAGACCACGTAGAGGGGGGGCCCACTTAGACCTCGTGGGCATGAACCATGTGATTGAATTGGCACGTGGGCCAAATGGAGGCTACGTAGGAGATGGTGGGGCCTAGGGTTGAGAGAGGCCCATCGTTATAAGGAGGAGGAGAGCCTCCTCATTTCTCATTCGAGTTTATGCATATTGAGTTGGTCACTTTGACTTTGAGCACGCTAATTGTTTAGCTTGTACGCAGTAGCTATTTAGTGCATTGAGTGTCTGCGTTTGGAGATCTCACCCTCGGCCCGGGAGACTTCGAGTGCTTGCTCGGGTGAGGCATTCCCATCAGAATTTTGCGGGAGGATCGAGTTGCGGCATTTGTGGAGGAGCATTGCATCTATAGGCTGGCGCGATCTTGAGAGGGAGGACGCGGGTCCATCTTGAGGAGCTCAGGTTTGGTATTATTTCGGGGGGTTTCGGGTTGGAGATTGAGCAAGGGGCCGGTAACACTGTTAGGCTTTTGGCAAAGTGGGAGGCCATATTTTGATTCATTCAGCATCATTGTGAGCAGAGGGATAGCGTAGATCCCCAAGGGGGGGTATTTTCGGGGGTTGGCCATTCCGGCCGCTCTGCGGGGCTTTCACAGGTATTGTGAATAAGGGCGATTCTAGAGTTTCGGATCATTCAGTGGGGGAGTAGCCCCAAATACTCATTTTGTTCCATGATGGCAACACGGTAGTTTCCCAACAGCTTGGACGCGAGCGAGAGAGCGACCATTCCTTTGATATTACGAGTATTTCTACACGTGCACGGTGCAGGTCGAGGTGCCATCACTTTGATCACCTCTTGTACTCATTTTTCTATTTCTCAATATAATAAAATGGCTAAATTATTCTCTCTATTTCATGTGTATCTGTTTCATATCTTGTTTCTAGCATTTCATGTCTTGTTGTATGCTCGGTATCCTTTACTTTATTTTCCCTTTGAGTCATTCCATTTGCTATCATATGTTGTGTTTTTCCCATACTCTATAGACGGAGTACGGTGAGGGCCGGGTAGCCTCCCGAGATCTCACCCTCTTTTCGGAGGTGAAATATGCGGTAAATGCCCCTCCGGTCCATCTGCGGTTTTAGAGTTGATTGTGTTTGGGAGATATCCTGAAAAGGGATATTACGGTGGTATCGAGTAAGGGTCTTGGTCGAGACTCACGGACGTGGTGGGGCGCATGTCCGGTGTTTTTAAACGGAATGTGGAGTTTCGACCGAGTAGAGTTGGCCGGACTTTGACTCTGAATGTTAATGACTCAATCGACTCGGTTTTCAATGACTCGGGTTTTTGTAAAAATATACATTAATTATTAATTTTTTTTGTACAAAAACATAAATTTAAAGATTTTTATTCATGTTTCCAAACACAAAGCATTACAATATAGACAAGTCACAAAAGACAACATATGATCAAAGTAGGCTCATGAATATATCCATTATATCAAAATTGCACCCGGTGCAACATCCAATACGAGGATGATGATATAAGTCAAAACAAAAAACATAACGATGTCACTAACATCGAGGTACATAGAGGGATTGGTGCTCTTGATTAAATACAAGTTCCATACCCTAATACATGACAAAATTCGATGGAAACTTTGCAATAACCCAATCACGAAATCCTGAAAAACTAATAAGTCTGCTTGGATTTTGAATGAGATCTAAAATTCTACTTTCTCCATATGAAATCCAATGAGGTCGAACCACTCTCAAACATCACGAGTCATTTCATGGTAATGTTAAAAATTTAAGTAAAAGTGATTACTTTAAGAATTTAACATTACCATGGAAAGACACTCCAAAACCAGCTACACAACTCTTCGAAGAAAACCCTCACAAATGCTCAAGCAAATTCAATGAGATAGATGTGAGGTATTGAGAGGGTAGGTAAGTTAAATAGGATGGGGAGGGTTAGATAGCCTAATCAAAACCTAACGGCCAAAAAAATTTCATTTTCAAGTCCAGTTTTTCATTGTTTTTGGGCCCGACCGAGGCTGGAACAAATAGGCCGGTTTAACTTGGACGGAGCCGAGCCGGCCCAGGTTTTGTTCTGGCCGAGTGAGTCGATCAGCACGGCCCGGCTCGATAACAAACCGGCCGCCCCGACCGGTTCCGCGCGAAGTCGGACGGCCTACCCTTGACTCGGTCGACTCGGTACAGTTGGGTCGGTTCGGCCTAGTTTTAAAACTATGGCTATAATATCTGTTAGAGACGACCATGTTTAGGGTGGAGCCACGCCACGTGTACGGGGTACGCGTAATGAGGGTTTGTTTGACGCCGCCCTCGGATGCTTCGGTTGGGCCTTAGGACACACCCTTAACACCTTAGGATACGCCCTCACTAACGATGCGGAGCTTTTGGTGTAGTGGTTGGGCCTTTGTGGTATCGAGTAGAGGTCTCGATGTCGAGACTCGCGGAGCGTGGTGGGGTACATGTCACGGTTGGGGCAGCCCTATTTGGGGTGGGCCTTGCCACGTGTCCGGGGTACGCGTAATGAGGGGTTGTTTGGGCGCGCCTGGATATCGATTGGGCCTTAAGACCCACCCTTAACCTGCACAGGATGCGCCCTCACTAACGATCGGGCTTTTGGTGTAGTGGTTGGGCCTTTGGTATCGAGCTCATGAATCCCCGCTGTTGGAGCTAGTTGTCTATGACACGAGGGGGAAAAGCCGTATATTGCTACGGAGGTAGAAAGTACGTGAGCGAACGTAGGTTGCAAATCACCTACGGAGAGGGTGACTACGTTCCGGTAGTGGATGGAAAGAGGATCCGGTAGTGGACACGAACGGTACGCGATGGTGATGATAGTGATGCAAAGAAGTTTGAGGCACTCCTCCAGTCGGTACAAGATGCAATCAGTGAGATTGAGGTGATGGGGTAAGGATTCAACTGCTGTGGAGCTGAACAACGTGAAACCCCCAAGGGGTTTCCCGGTTAGTGAGGATGGGCACGTCCCACCATTTGCGGGGAGCACGATGCCATAGCATGGCATCACATGCCCCCACACGTTCCACTTTGCCCACTTTTACGGGTGCAAACAGGAGCGGGGAGCACGGCGGGCGAGGAGCCTGGCCACCGCCGGGGATTCATTTCTGGCATTAACGGAGCCTATGGGCGAGTTGCAGGATTCCCTTTCATTCGGGGATTTTGTTCGGCTCAGTGAAGACGGCGGAACCCGTGACCATCACGGAGAGGGGCAGAGCATTATCATGAGGGGGACACTCGGTATCCTGATGACGGAGTTCCATTTGCCCACGTTTGATGGTTCATCGAACGGTTCGGCAAAGGCTTGGGTGGAAAGGCTGGACATATACTTTCAGCTCAACCGAGATGCGGCGGCAGAAGGCCATCAAGGTGCAGCATTGCATTTGGATGGCGAGGCTCACGATTGGTGGTTCCATGAGATGGTTACACTCGGGCATTCGCGCTTCGGTGACTACATGTTGAGTTCACTAGGAGATTGAAAGAGAGGTTGATCGGAGAGGGATACGGAGGAGCACTTTGTTGAGGGCGACGAGGCTCAAGCGGGGCCCAGGAGCCGGATACTTATATCTTCGATTTCTGAGACTTTCGGTGATGGTGCCCGGTTATCCCGCGGCACGGATGATTTATATGCTCATTGAGGGGTTAGCGAGCCACTTCGGGGTTTGGTCGGATCCACTAGACCAATCACACTCCATGATGCGGTTAGCGAGGACACGGGATTTGCGGGATGCCTTACATAGGACCGGGACGCCTTACCCCTAGAGACGAACTTGCACCGACCCAAAGGGGAAGGATGTGAGGATTCCGCTTCCAAAGGGGAATCGAGGTAGGGGAACGATTGGATGATGATGCCGGGGAGGGAGTTGAAGAAGAAGAGGCTGTGTTTCACATGTCGAGCCATGGGCACCGGGACACGGATGTGCGCTGGCGGTAAAAGCACATTTTATTGAGGTCTTCTCTGAGGATAGCGGAGAAGAGGATGAGTATGATGACGTGGAGGCGGAGAGGCGGCCATGCGGCGCGGGACCATTTACCTCCACCACAGGGAGCGGGGGAGGTCGGCCTTTGCACCCACGGGGGGGGATCCTTGCGGCATTGCGGGGGGTACCCAAATGTCTATTGTTGCGTGTCAGGGACGATGCGAGGGCGGCGAGTTTCGATGCGGTAGGCAGTGGGGCAACCCGGAGAACTTCATTGATGCATAGATGGTTGAGCGGAGAGGCATGCAGAACGGAGAGCTTGATGGATTTTCGGTGTTGGTCCCAAGAGATCAAACGATGCGATGTGCCGGATATGTCCCCCGGGCGCGAGCGATGGGCACCTACACGATGGCCAAACCACTTTTCGTGGTTAACATGCGGGTCTGTGTGGTGATGGGTTGTCTGATGGTGATCACTCTAGGGAAGGTCACCACGAGATTGGGAGGCCTTGGAGATAGAGTTGGATGATAAGAAGGCGGGAAGCATGAGAAGATACGGGGAATGCACACTTACCCACCTCGGACTGTTTCGGCTCACGAATGGAGCGGTCTCGGAGAGGGAGACATAGAGTGGGCGGTGGTGTGTGCATCGGGGGCGGGGACTATGGTGGATGGTGCATCCCGGAGATGGCCCATCCTTGACGGGCAGCGACGAGGGGTGTTTGGGGAGATACGCCGGGTCGGCCACCGGATCGGGGGATTTGAGCACACAGTTGAGCTAGAGCAAGAACCGAATGTTTGTTGTGATCATTCTTACTTTGAATCGGCCGCCCACCAAATATTGTCTAAATTTGACGATTGCATGTATCATGACCAACATCTCCTTTTCATACAGGAATTACAACCGCTCATGGGGTAGCGACTTCCTGCTCTCAAATGCAATGGGATGGCCCCGGCTTGTGTCAACGACCCCAACTCCCTCACTAGAAGCTTCACCGCTCCGGCCATAAAGGGCCGCGTGAAATTCGGCAAGGCTAAAACCGAGCATTTACTCCGCGGCCCTCTTGAGGCGCTCAAAGACTTCTCTGCTACTGCGTCCCTCCAAAAGCTCCCTTCTTTGTCAAATGCGCGAGAGGCGTTGTAGGCGCGAGAACCCTCTCACAAATCTCTTGTAGTATGTACAAATTCCCATAAACACCCTCAAATCTGTCACGTTCCTAGGTGTGAGCCAATCCGGTATAATAGAATCTTCTCTGATGCACCTTCACTCCATCTCCCGATCCCCATGCTCCAAGTACAACATCTTTGTTAGTCTAAATTCACATTTGGACATCTTCGCATATAATTGTTGCTCCTTAAGTATGCAAAGTACTACCTCCAAATCTTGAAGGTGCTCCTCCCATGTTTGACTATAAATAAGTATGTATCAAAGACCAAGACAAAGCGCCTCGGCCCTTACATAGAACACATGGTTCATACATCAATTTGGAATGTGGGGAGCGTTGGTTAGCCCAAGGGCATCTCCAAAAACTCAAAATGTCCATAGTGGTAGTGGAAAAGCGATCTTTGGGACATATTGTTCCCTCCATGCGGATACGGTGATATCCCAAGCAGTTCTATCTTATAGAAGTATTTCGCGCACAGCCAAGCTCGTCCATCGACTCGTCAATGCATGGAATAGGATATATATTTCTTCATTGTTTCTTATTGAGGGCCCGATAGTCAATACACATGCATAGTTTCCCATCCTTCTTCTTCGCCGGCACAATAGAAGAAGCAAAGGGACTTAAGCTAGGCTTTGATGTGACCCATCCTCGGCCAACTTTTGAATGGCCCTCTCTATCTCGTCCTTATAGGCCTTTGGGTGCCTATACGAGGTGGTGATGGCTTGCGTTCATCCTATCCTCCGGCGAATGGAGTGCTCAAATGCACGGTTTGGTGGTCTTCCTGGTGGAACATTCCCAAAACCCCACGGTGCTTCTCCCATAAGGCTAGTATATCTGGATGCGTGAGCTGTGCTCGTGCCTGTCTGCGAAATACTCAGCTCAGCCATCCCCTTGCACATCTCCATGTAGTAGATACGCCTCCACATCCCAGGTGTTGAAACGGTGCGAGGTGGATAAGAGTGCATTCCCCTTAGTAATATTGACTTCCCATCTGGCTATGAACTTCATCTCCGACCGGCAATGGACATATTGACCTTCCCCAATGCGATACTGATCACGGGACTATTTTTTAACACCACATTGGTTTTAAGACATCAGCCACAAAAAAGTGATCGGTGGCGAAATCGTTTTGTATCTTCAAAGTCATCCTGAGGGCATACTTCGGCCCACCTTTACCTTAGTCCGGTCTCTAGCGACAAAATAGAGAACCCCTCAAATGTCTGTCTGGATGCCCCTATACTCCACCATCTCGACATTAATAAAGTTGTGGGTGGCCCCCCATTGTCTACTAGAGTTGACACCCTGCCCCTTGTGTATGGTCTCCCTAATCCGAGTATCGAGTACTTGAGCACTCATCGAAGTGAAGCAAGGACTCCCTTGGTTGGGGAAAATGGTCCTCTTCTCGGTGGTGGGGGTGGTCCTCTTGATGATGGTCGTCCCTCATCTCTCGACTCATCTGCAATCTCGACCTCCTCCTTATCTGGCTCACTATATGAAATCACCTTGTTACACCATTTTTTGGTCATCTAACCCTCTATCATTAGATGGACCCAAGTACACCATGTAAGACCAGTTTTACCCCAAGTAAAACTGCTTTCACTATGTTAATTAGGAAACCCCAAAAGGAATAATTAATTAAACCATAATTTTAATTATTATTCCCGGTCATGTTTAACCAAAAACAAAGAAATTAATGAGATAAACCCATAGTTATCTTTTTAAATAATATTCCTTGTTAAATATGACCAAATCAACCACCATTAATTAAATAAATCATTATTTATTTGATTATATCCCAATACTTCCTTAAAAGGATAAATAAATCATTTATTTATTTATTCTTCACTAATCAAGGGATTTGACCCAAGTCAAACACCCTTTCCCTCCAACAAATAATAATAAAATATTCCATAGGGGTGGATCTGGATTCGTTAACATTATTTTAATCGTGCACCAAGATCTAGAATAACATTTAATGTTTTGTTATAAATGGAAGTTTTCCCCATCATTCTTCACCTTTTGTTGCATATTAGATCACTCTGGATCTATACACTTGGTCTCATTGCCATTTTTGCTCCCATTGAGCTCTACCTTCTACATTGGGTTTTCTACATCTACAAAGAGAGAAAGCTTAGATGCGAAGTGCGAGGACTACAAAGAACCCATCCCATTGAGGAGATGCGGATACACCTTCTTGTTTCCTCCCGGGTGCTGCAACAATATAAAAATTCATTCAAAAATCGTGTTCTTGTCTTGTCTGTTGGATGCATGGAGCAAACTCTTTGCCTTTCTTGCGTAATGTCTTTCCATTTATAGATGCGATTTTGTTGCGGCACTTTAACTACTAATTGCGGATACGAAGATGTTTTGCGGCCATTATTGTTGTTAGGGCTATTAGTTATGCGTAGCTAAAGTGGTTCTTTTTCGTACACTTCGACGAAGAATTCATACTTAACAAATGGCGACTCCACACGGGTTTAAATTACGACGCTTTCGTTTCTCATGTTCACCGCATATCCGGCTACTTAGGGCCTAGGGCTTCTTTTCGAGTTTGTAGTTTTCTCTTTTCATGTCATTTTTTTCACATAAAACCCTAAAAACCTAAAATTTCTAACTTTCGTGTGTTTTACGGCCCTATTGCGCGAGGGTAAGCGACACCGACGCAGCGGGGACGGCAACTTTTCAAAAAATACGCCGCCGAAACGGCGGGCAGAGGGGTCGCACCTTTTGGCCCAAAACCTGCGCTGGACGCACTTTTGGCACATTTCTGCGACCTCAACTCGGATCGAGGTCGAAATTTGCGACACGCCTTTTTTTCCCGCATTTTTTTAACGCAATTTTTAAGGTTTCACTGCCGGCTTACTGCCGAGGTTTTCCCGACCTGTCTCGGCCCGCCTTGACCAAGATACGTCTGTTTTACTCCTCTAAGTGGGAACCCGGCCCCTTAGGGCTTTAGTACCCTCCTTTTTTATTGAAGAGTTTGTTTGTTTCGGCCGTCGGTTTCGAGCTTCGACCCCTCTTTTTCCGGATACGATGCCTCACTTCCGGATCCATTGAAATCGGCGTCTTTTCTTTCAAATCACCTCTTGTCGTTTTGTTTGGACCTCTTCTAAAGGCCTACTACTTGCTTGCCCCCGTTTCTTGGGATTTCCCTTTTTTCCAGCCACCTTGCCTCTTGTCTCTTGTTTGTGATACGTATACCCGCGACTTTATCCTCCGGATCTCTTGTCCCCTTTGACCCTAGATACGGTGAGCTTCCTTTGTGTGTGTTTCCATAGTTTTTTCCCTTTCTTTTGACATAGTTGTGAGAGACCCACCTTCTTGGAGTTGAACGGATGCATACGTAGGTATTATTTTTTTGTTATTTCAGCATTTTATTCGTTCTCTTGTAGGTTTATTTTCGACTACGCGGCACATTTTTCTTGCTCTCAAAGCAGAGAAAGGGTTTAAAAATTAAAAATTAACACGCCACCCAACGACCTAAGTGAAGAAGCGCACGGTTAACACACTTGTGAAAACTCTAAAATCAATTCTCCTTTGCACATTACGCCCTTGACATTACTTGGTCCCCTGTCCCTTCCGCCCTTGTCGGTTTCCTTCTTCTGTCATCATTGCGCCCCCAAGGCACCTTTCCGGAGCCTCCTTGGCCTTCACCCTCGATCTCACGGTCGATCGACACCGCTCCCGTCCCCACCATCGTCGAGCCGGTCCTTCTCGATTCTTTGGGTTCTTCTTTTCCTTATGGTTCTCCCCCACTGTCACCCCACTATGTCGGGTCCGGGGCCTAACACTAGCGGGAATCCCGGCCTAATGCGGGACCCTACTACTAGCGAACCACCACGGGAACTACCTCGGCTTCACCGTGCTCCCCTTCTTGGCGAGGCCTCGGCCCTCCCCCGGTTGGACCGGTTGATAAACGACCCTATACACCATAATGCTAGTTGGCACTATGCGGGACAAAGCTCCCGTCGACATCCCAAAGTTTGACGGCCATCTTTGAGAAGATCCTTCAAATCATGTTCGATCTTTCCATGTGAACTGCATCGACCTCCATTACGATGACTCACATTTCGTCTTCGATTGTTCCAACGCACGCTTACGAGCGAAGCTTCCAAGTGGTATGTTGATCAGCCCCACTTCCTCCCATACCACCTTTGCAACTCTTGCCGAACTTTTTTATCTTACTTCGACTTCCCCTTCGTTATGACAACTTGAAATTGTCGAACTCTTGACTTCCTTCAAGCAAACCTCTTCGACCGCCTTTCTACCCATGTCCGGGGAATGGCGAAAGAGAAGACGGAGCCTATGCCAATCTCCTCCTTCGAAGGCCAGGTGTCACCATGGGCCCGTTTCCTTGATCTCTCTTGTCCCCTATTGGGAAAGATGTCGCATCACATTTTCCTCAAGCTAGAAGAAGATGCCCTCCAAATGGCGTTCATGCTGGCCGCGTCTACCGCTCGGACGGGGTTGTGATCCTCTTGATCTACACGATCTTCCCACCCAATGATGCCCGCCTGCAGGGGCACCTCATGCCGCCAACGATGTCATTGGACCCATCTCTCATCCACATCCCAGCTCAACCTCACATGAGCTATGGTTTTTCACAGGGGAGGGCACCACTTCACACTTCTCCCTCCCGTCGCATGCATCCGAGGATACGGCATGCCTCATCCTTTTGCCCAACCTCACCGCTTACCTCAATGTTGCCCAACCTAACCATTACCACTTATCCACGGCTGGCGCGCCAACTCTCCCGGCTTCCCCTTATGCACTTTCGCCTCCCCTTGCAGCTGTTGCAACGGCGCTCCCGCCCCTCGAGCGCGGTGGATGCACGGCGGGGATTCATGGCTACCCAACCACGATGGACGGTGGCCACTCCACCTTCCCCTTACGGTTCCTCCAGTGCAGAGGATCCTCATGATGAACTACGATCGCCTCTAACGGAAATGGAAGCCTTAACCTTCAAACTCGGTCTCGCAGTCACCTGACCTCTGCTCGGTCGCTCCCAGAGGCCCCCTCTTCGAGGTTCGCGAGCCTCTTTCGACATCCGTGGCCCCTTACACATCCCTCAACCCAAAGTTGAGAGTTCTGTCAAAGATTCCAAAGGGACCGTTACGCCGGGGAAATGCGCCGGTCGAGCCGCTCGGTCGTATAGCATAGTAGATGATTTGGCGCGGTCCCCTAGCTGCCATTCCACTGCTTGGAACTCCTCCGGTCATGCCCTTCCCAAAGAGAGCTCTGCGCATACGCGTGGACGCTTTGTAGATCTGGCGACGACCGAGATGATTGTTTTCGACGCCACTCAATCGGACCACCCTCCTCCCTCCTTCGTCGCCTTCCAAATCTCGGTCAAATACGAAACGCCATCGTTTCCGGTGTATCATTGACGAGGGGGCATCCACACGTGATGTCGCTCCGGTTTAGAGCAACTAGATCCCCCAGTGGCCTTCCACGATCACCCTTAGAGCGTGGGACGGTCATGCCTCCCGGCCCATTGGCTTGTTCCGTAATTGCCTATCACACTCGCCGGTAAGGCTTGTTTGCGTTGACGTCGAAGTCATTGACGCCCACTAGACTACAACATTCTTTTGGGGCGAAGCTACACCTATCTTGTATGCCAACGCTGTCCCCATCAACGGTCTTTCGCAAGATGTCTTTCCCCCATATTGGGAAGATAGTCACCATTGACCCGGTTAAACATATCGTGACCAAAATCTCGACATCACGAGACGACCATCTCTCTTACGTAGCCAACAAGCAAGCCGTCGACTCCTTCGACGGTGTTATCCCAAGCGTTTACAAGGATTCCTCCCTGCTTGGAACTTTTCCTAGTCTCCCCCCTCCTCCTATCTGCGACCCCGACTCATCGAATGTTTGCATGATGCGATCGTCTCCGTGCTCTCCGGCTGGCACAACGGCTAGTCGACAACCTTGCCCTCGCTTGCTCTTAGCCCTTCATCTCTACGATTGGTGATCATGAACCCCTTTATCCCCACAGCCACGGTTCCTCCGGACGCGCGCCATTCGGGAGCCATCCCACCCCAAGCCATGCCCCCTCCATTCGGTCTGGTTCTAGCTCCCCCCACCGAGTGTACACGGCACCGGTCATAGCACCCTCTCTCTTCCTAACTTGACACTTGGGATTCCGTTTGGTACCTTAATCCTCCGGCCCCACCTTGCACGGAGTCGACCCCAAACCTTATATCGCTTTGACCCCGGTTCAACCGGTCCCCACATGGCTTCTCCCGTTGCATCGGTGCCTCGGTCACTTCTGTGGGAACCACCTCCTGTTGCGGCAGCAGGTAAGAAGGGCAAAGCTCGCAGAGGC
Organism: Pinus albicaulis; assembly: GCA_034641835.2. Classification (NCBI taxonomy): domain Eukaryota; kingdom Viridiplantae; phylum Streptophyta; class Pinopsida; order Pinales; family Pinaceae; genus Pinus; species Pinus albicaulis. The sequence goes on along the minus strand of CM076577.1, from coordinate 919,721,969 downwards.
ATCAAAGGACAAGGGCGCAGACAACCTGCTCCTCCTCGACCTCCCAAACATACCATCCAGGGTGCTTTGTGTGATGTTGTCGGTCCACCGGCTCCCTTTTGTCCTGGTCGCCTGTCCCAAAGCCCATGGTTAATGTCACGTTCCCCGAGTCAACGGTCCCAGAAGCCCTGCGTTCCTTCCACAACCGCGGCCAAGAACCCAAGACTATTCACACCAACCACCCCGTGCTTTGTGTGATCTCCATGGCCATCACCCATGTTGTCCCCGCCTCGAGGACTTCCGCACCTCTACGCACCGCCGGTCCACCAATTGAGGGCCAAGCGCGGTAAGTACACCTCTCCCATGTTGCGCATTACGCGGCGAACTACCGAATATGGCTTGCTCCCATTGACATTCCCCCTCGGATGTCGGGAAATGACGGAGCCTTCGTCCAACATTTTCTACCTATCATCATCCATGAGACCCTTGGGGAACATTCCATCCCAGATACTCTTTGTTGTTTCGCTTGACCTTACTTCGGCGGTCATCTTGGGCTCAACATCGGTAGATCCTTTATCTACTTACTCTTCGGTCACCCATTGTGACGATGCGCATGTGAACCTCTCTTCTCATGATGATGATTCGAGCCACTTCACCATATCGAATTAGTTCTTCTTCCACAGGTCTTACATCTTCTATCACGATAACGACATTATGGAAGAAATTCCCACCTGACTTTATATTCCCCCTTACATCGAACCCATGCGTTGACACCACATCCACCTTATGCTTCCATTACATCAAAACCAATGTTTGAATGAGAGGCACCAACGAGAGACCAAGAGAAGCATTCTCCACCACTCTCCTAGTGTATACGGTCGTGTTGACTCTAGACCCAATATTCTTCCACATTTAGAAGAACCTCTGAGTCCATATCATAGGATCACTCTCGGGAGCGTCACCCTTATCGTTCCTCATCTTACATCGGCCAGTCTCTTAGACATTATTGTTGACCAACCTACCTTTTCTACGAGCATCAGTTCATTATCTCCAAATCCTCCTTTTGGGATAGTGACACCGAGGTATGCCAATTTGGAAACTTAAAGTCCATTTGATCCCTATATGTAGTACCAAAAGAGATTGGTAATCCTCATTTCCTTTCTCAAAGCGCAACCATAACGAGAACAAATGGCACACCACATCATTAAAATGTGTGATTCTGTTTTCCTAGCCATTTTAACAATACCACCATGCTTGGGGGCACCTCACCTTTAGCACGTAACCTCTCACCTCGTTTTTGGAGAGGAGGTTGTCTTATTCGAGGGTGAAATTCCTTCTCTACAACTAGCCGTTGAACTTCTCACGACACCCACACTGAGACAACGACTTATCATGCTTGGCGTGCCTCGAAGACCGCCGTGTTGCCTTGCAAACCATCGACGACAGCACAAGCTGCGTATGAAGAAAAGTCGACCTCGCACTTTTAGCGAAGGCGAACTTGTTCTAGTATATGACGGGCCATGATGTCCTAGGTCATGGGAAGTTTGACTCATTATGGCTAGGCCCTTACATCATTTGGCAAGGATCTTGGCAAAAGGGGCATACCTCTTAGAGGATTTCGAAGGCCATCCCCTTCCTAACCCCCTCGCAATGCACTCTATCTTAAGAAATATTACCCTTAGCATTTCCCCTGCGAAATGCATGTTTATTTCTTTTAGATAGCCGACACATGCATTTTCATTTTTCCTACTTCACCAAAACCCAACTCCCGGCCATAAAACGACACCAAGCCCTCATCTCCCGGAGTCGCGGTTTTACGCCACATTTTACGAGACCCGGTCGCACTTTTTGCCCTAATACTGCGTCACAGGTCGCCTTTTGCCCCAAAAGGGTGCGACGGCCCATTATAGATGAAGGAGGGGGTACATTTAGAGTTTTTAGACCCTGCGCTGAAAATGCGTCCCTGCGCTTGGGCTGGGGACAGACTCACCTCCGTGACGGATCTCGATTCCAACGGTGGTTTGTCGCTCTGGTCAGCATAAAGATTTGAGACACTACTATCTCTCTGTATTCTGCAGCAACAGTATAGTGAATGATTTTGGAGGGAAAAGCGCCTCATTAAAAGAGAACCCACGTTTCTTCTTTATTCTTCTTGTCCCCCCGTGCTCCAGATTCGACGAAGCCAAATCAAACCTGTTAGTCGGATCTCCGCAGGAGCTCTCAAATGGGTTTTTATTATTTTTTGGTGATTTGATACTTCACCCGGACACATTTTGCCCACGAAGGGTCACTTCCATAGCTCCTTAAAACCGAATTTCCTCACTTACGACACTTGTACTTGGGGCACCATATCGCTCCCTTGCGGGTCCATGTTCGTGTCGATTTTCGTCATGAGTGACCACCTTGTGCTCATGCTTCCATGGCCCCCCATTGGGGCCTTTCTTGTGTGGCAGCACTATGAAATCATGCCATTTTAGAGCCATCCAGTTGGTGTCATTGCATTCATGAGTCTATCCTGCGTCCCTTTACACCCCACTATAGCCTCCATTCTTCTTTGCTTGGTTCCTCTCTTGTGTCGCATATCATGACCTTGACCTTGTCCCTTTGTCCCTTTCGATATTGTGTCGGTCGCTGCCATGTCATTCATGCCCTTTATGCTCTAACAAGGAAGTCGTCCATTCGCCACTCCATCCTTCCCATTTCCACTATCATCGTTAGTGTCAGGGCCCTGTCCGTCGCTCTATTGTTCTTCTCTCGTGCATTACCTTAGTTGAGGATCTCTCATTGCCTCACCTACGCGGCGGACCTCCCTACTCGTCGACATTTCCAGCACATTTATTCCGGAAGCAAGGTCTAGAGGGCGGTGTACCTTGGTTTCCGGCGACTTCCACTCTTGTTCGGTGCCTCGGATCGGGCAAGGGGATCTCTCACTTCCCTTTGACTTGATTAAGCTCCTCCGGCTCCTTTCGACGCATGATCGAGATTCGCATGCGGGCCGGTACCAAAGTGACCCGGCGAGCGAGCTCTTGATGACGCGGCGTGTGAGATGTCTCGGCCCTCATGAGGGGGTGGCCACGCGGAAGTAGCACATGCCCGGATGACCTCTTCATTGCGTGCCTTTGATGCGCGCTCCTGCATTTTGATGATGATGGCCTTAGCCACCAGCAAAGACTCTCTCTATGATTTGCATGTATCGGTCAGATTTTGTGAGCCCTTCCCCATTTGCGGTGGGCATTTTGGGTTGTATTTATCTCATCTGTACTCGAGATGTTATTGTACTAGTCCTCGTCTGTTATCCCGTGCACTGACATGTATGTGAGACTCTTCATTGTATTGTTGTCTCGGCCCTTGATTATGCCAGCTCGTACTTGCTATGGTTTCAGGTCCTCTCGTTTCATCGGACACACTATTCTTTTGTGAGCTCTCTGTCACGGCGGGCATAGGTATGCCTCCCCCGCCGCCTTCGGGATAGCATGTACCCTCTCATAAAAAGAGACTTGTTGCACCTCGCAGGAGTCTCGTCTCCTCGGGAGTCTGAGTCCTTCGAAAGGCACACTGTCTACCTCACACCGCTCCTCCTCTGACATCTTTCGTTGTCTAGTGATTGTATTCTGGCAACGTACTCCCTGGTCATGCGATTTGCTCTGACTTACTCGCACGTTTGGAAATCTGTTACAGCATTTCTTTGGTCATCTAACCCTCTATCATTAGATGGACCCAAGTACACTCATGTAAGACCGGCTTTACCCCAAGTAAAACTCGCTTTCACTATGTTAATTAGGAAACCCCAAAAGGAATAATTAATTAAACCATAATTTAATTATTATTCGGTCATGTTTAACCCAAAAACAAAGAAATTAATGAGATAGCATAGTTATCTTTTAGATAATATTCCTTGTTAAATATGACCAAATCAACCACCATTAATTAAATAAATCATTATTTATTTGATTATATCCCAACCACTTCCTACACAAAGGATAAATAAATCATTTTATTTATTTATTCTTCACTAATCAAAGGATTTGACCCAAGTCAAACACCCTTTCCCTCCAACAAATAATAATAAAATATTCCATAGAGGTGGATCTAGATTCGATTAACATTATTTTAATCGTGCACCAAGATCTAGAATGACCCAATATTTTGTTATAAATAGGAAGGTTTTTCCCCATCATTCTTCACCTTTTGTTGCATATTAGATCACTCTGGATCTATACACTTGGTCTCATTTCTCGCCATTTTGCTCCCATTGAGCTCTACCTTCTACATTGGGTTTTCTACATCTACAAGAGAGAGAAAGCTTAGATCCGAAGTGCGCCGAGGACTACAAAGAACCCATCCCATTGAGGAGATCCAGGATACACCTTCTTGTTTCCCTCCCGGGTGCCACCAGCCAATATAAAAATTCATTCAAAAATCGTGTTCTTGTCTTGTCTGCACGGATGCATGGAGCAAACTCTTTGCTTCTACCGCGTAATGTCTTTCCATTTATAGATCTCGTTTGTTGCGGCCACTTTAACTACTAATTGCGGATCTCGAAGATGTTTTGCGTACCCGTATTGTTGTTAGGGCTATTAGTTATGCGTAGCTAAAGTGGTTCTTTTTCGTACACTTCGACGAAGAATTCATACTAACACACCTCAATGAAATGGGCTTTGCCTTGGTGCACTTGTGCCCAGGTGCCTTAGGCTCCTGGCACGTAAAACACAACCTCCTCTCGTCCCTCACGGGTATCATCATCTAATCGGCCACATACTCCCATCCCTCCTGTGGTGGCCTAGTGCTTTGTGGGTCTCGAGGGAACAAGAGAGCTCGGTTCTTGGGCAATGCATCAACCATATACCGGGTCCCGGAAATAACGTCTTGAAGTGATGTGGGTTTGTAAGCTCCCTCACCTGGCCCACACAAAGGTTTAACAAGCCCCTCCACGGAGCAGCATGATTAGCACTGGCCTGCGAAATGTCCGGCCACCATCACGCGCCAACCTATGGGACTCCATGATGAAAGCCTCGGTCGTCGCCAACTGCATCTTCGTAGAGCTAACTCCTTGAAATACAACTTCGGGTCTTTCCTCTCGAAGCCTCTACGATAGGCCTTCGGGTGAAATCCGAGTAAGTGGTAATATTGACGTGTCCCAAAGTGTGATCGCTCCATGGTATCACCACTCTTGGGCATCCCTTCCAAATGAAGGGTGGCAGACCGTATGGCATTAGTTTCCCTCATGGGGTTTAAGTGGAAATATGTGTCCGGCTTATGTATCCACGTTTTGGGCGAACTCTTCGACCGACCTCTTACTGAAATTTGGAAAGTGTGACCTTTGCCAACTATCCTCTCGTACATCCGTTGATGATTCTCCTCCGTAATGGGTCCCAGCCACTGTGGTATGCCTTTCAGCGGGGTGAATATACTCCCCCAAAGGACATCACCCGCTTAATCTGAGGCATCTAATCCTTCATACTCATTTAATCAGCATGCTGTCGAGTGGACCAAGTCCGCAACCTGCTTTGGCTCTCGCCCTAGTTCAGAGTTCATCCACAAAATGAGGCATCGAAAGGATGCCCAATCTGCGCATGCTAGGGAGTGTCTAGGAGATGATAATTACGACCGCCTCCTCCGCTCTAGAGCATCACCTTGAGGTCCTGGCCTGGCCCATATCCCGGCCTTCCACCCATTTGCGGCCCCATCCTCTGTTGCATCATGTACATCATGAGTTTTCCGTGCCTCATCTCTCTACCGATTAGCTCCTTAGGCACAGCCTCCTCAAAAACTTGCACTGGCCTTGGCCTCGGGTTTTTCATTGTCATCGTGGTTGTCCGTACTGCCACCCCTTCGAGTTCTTTACTTTAGTATCTCGAAAAATGGATTTGGGTTGTCTTCTCTACCAGAGACCTGCTCGCCTCTCCCTCTACCACGACCTCTCCGGAAAACTACTCCTTGATATCTGGGTGGCATCACACGCTCCCGTTCCCCACCCTAGCCAAGTACATGCTTTGATAGCACCTTTGTAATATTCCTATTGGAAATTTACAATGATAAGCAAAGACATGTAAATGTGACAAGACAAAAATTTTTCAGACCAAACACACATAAAACTAGAAATTTTCCCAAAACACCAAAAGTCTGGCCCAATTTTATTAAATAATGTATCGGCCGGAGTATAATATGAGTTGGATAAAATGCACTTGGGCTTGCACAAGGCAAGTTATAAGCCTCCAAGTGATTAAAACGAAGTGCGCAACTGCTACAATAACTTTGCTCCTAAGAAAGTTGTGTTGTCCCTCCGGTCCGCCTCTGATGGCCAACTTCAACCCTTGATTTTCCGTCTAGCGCTCGTAAAGCCTATAGGAAAGTGAGGGTGAGCTCCTTTCCGAAAAGCCAAAAAAACCGGCAAAGGATTTCCCTTGGTTTTGACCTCCCAAAAGTGGTCGCGTGACTGGCCCTCGCTCCAAACCAAAAAACTTTCACCGTGGCTGGAAAACTCGTCAATCTCTCGCTCCCAAAACTCCACAAATCTCCTCCCAATTATCCTCTAACCAACTTCTAAAAACCCCTTCTCCTAACTCCTCACGGATAAGCTTTGCCCCAAAGTACCTCACTCCTAGTGACTTCGCAGATCATGGAGGGAGTCACGCGTACCTGAGCTTTGGAAGTGTGTTATGCATGTGGAAATGTCTCTTCTCGCTGTAAGCCACACTCCTCCCACTCGGGAAATGATCAAGAACTACTCATGTAGCTCCTCAAATCAACACCCAACTCCGTTGCTCCTCCACTAACATCCCGGCTCCTTCCTCTGCGCAATAGCTGCTCCCGAACTATGTGGGATGTCTTTAGAGAAATGTGTAGAAGCATGTTAACGTGTCTCCTCCAATCTTATTGATAGGAAAGAAGCCTTCCCTAGGGTGTCACTCTAGGTCCACGGAAAGAAAGAGTTTAGCTTCACTCCTTGGGAAGCTCTCGTGCTAAAGCTTATCACAGCTTGGGTTGGGCGGAACAAGCAAAGGCAAATGCGATTTTTAAAATTGGAAAAAATACCGCCAATGGTGCTTCACTCCTATTTATAATTTTTGGCCATGAGCTCCATGTGGGTCCCACATCTAATTTTGACTTTATCTTAGAACTCCAAATTTTCCTTCCTTTAGTGGGTATTCTATGTGGGTGAGTGGCCCCCACATTCCACTAGCATGCAAATAAACACACTTCTCCTATGTTCCCTTCACCAAAACTTCCTTAGCATATTATTAATCGAAAATTTCCAAAAATGGTTCCTCGAAACATTAGGAAAAATAATTAGGGAAGGGACATTAAAGTGAGCGTAGCATATTAATTAAGGTTGGTGAGTCAAGACTTAGTTTTTGGGGTGGTGTGCATGTCTCAGTATATGTTTTGGGGGATAGTGTGTCCATGTGTATATGATTTTATATGTTATGAGGTTAGAAATCTCGATGTTGTAAATGTGTTTGACTTATGCATATTAATAAACACATAATGGTCACGAACCAAAATCAACGAATAGAGTATGGGGTGCCAAGACTCCATGGGGAATATTAAAGGGATTGATATGATTCCATTGTCATTAAAAACAACATTTGAATCATGCAAATCCAATTAAGTGACTTTAGAGGGTGCCAAGGAGTCGAGGAAAAAGGGTCATGCACATAAAAGAAAGGCGTAGGAATTGTTAAGGGTAAGCTAGTAAGCTAGAGTGAGTCAACAACTTTGGATACCCCGGATGGCAGTAGGGATGCGCCGCTCCCGGTGTTAAGAACACCCGTTACTGGCGAGTTGGGAACCACCGGAAGTGGTGGCATAGCTCGACGCGACCTTGGGTGGAGAGAAGGAGTGTACAGCTGCCCGGGTGTAGGCTAATGGGGGATGTGGAGCCGGGAGGTTGGAGGATTCTAGGCGTTTGATATAAGGACTTGGAGCATGCACGGTGACTTCGAAGAGCAGGTCAAGCACTCTTGGAGCCACAGTGGAGTCTAAGATCATCTCTTTCCACGGTAGGTAAGACACCCCGGAGGTGGTGGCGTAACTTGAGGGATCGCGAAATGAGCAGAGAAGGTCAGTGCATTCTTGGGTGCATGTTGACTGTGTGTGAGCCTCATAGGTTGGGTAAAAGATGGCTAGGGTTTGACACCTTGGTTTGTTAATAGTGACAAGACGTGTCCAGTGAATTTGGCCGAGCTATTTTTCCATGGTGTCGAATCCCCAACCTCGGGGATGACCCATTGTTGAAATAAAAAGAGCAACGTGGTCTGTGGTCGGGAGGAGACGTTGAAGCTCTGCGTCATTTGGAAGCTTAAGGAGATGTTCCACTGTAACTTTCATTTCATTTTATGTTGTGATTCCTTATGTACCATTTTTTGTGCTATGTATGTATTTTAATTGGTTACGCATGCATTTTAATTATTCCTTGAAAAAAATTAAATAGCTAAGAATTCACATTAAAATGCATTTAGATGTGCATATCACCATGCTCAAGAAAAAATAGCCGATGGCCGTACACTATCCAACAATAATAGGCATAGAAATATGCAATCAATGTGTTGGTTGGAGGAATAGTCGAAGCTAATAAATAAGGGTAATACCCTCTATACATCGGCTTACGAGAGGGTCGCTGCGCAAGGTGGATTATGCACGGCCGTTAGACATATCGTACCCGAGCACTTGGTGTAAACCCTCGCATATGTTTCCAACGTGATGCGAGATGCGGGCTTTTCGAGTGGGTGAAAATCACCACCTCTCAGCATATGTCCCGGGTAGATGGCACCACGTAAACTTGCATCCTTGTTCCGACACTGATGTATATCGTTAGGCCATCCAAAATTGGCCAAGACCTAGGCGTATTTCGAGGGGTAGGTTGTCATAAACACCTGTGTGTGCTTTAGTTCGATGGGAATCTAGGTGGTTAATCTACCACTCAGAGATCAACTCATGGATCTAGAAGGAAATCATGGTGGTGAGTAGAGAAAGTGGAAAGTGGACACTCTGCATGTTGTTGTGTCCACTCAAATCACTCATCACATGGAAGGACCCATGTGAATAATGGGGCCTAAGTGGGGACTTCGACATGGAAAGAAGAAAGATTGCAAGGTGCCGGTGTATCGAGGGGGAAGGCATGACTGAGCGTGGTTCGTGTCCAATATGAAGTAAGAAACCTGAATTAGTGCTGAGAGGTTATCTTTGAATGAAGCCACGTGTACATAGGGGAGGCCGCGTATGTCCGAATACAGACTTGTAGAACTTCGTTACAAGTAGATTTGATTGGTGCGGGAGCATCGAAACGTTTGCACAATTTTTGAATTTTCGTTAATTTCTTGAGTCATATGCATAATCTACAAGACAGGGTATCCAATTTAAGTGGTCACTAGCACACAAGTGGATAGATGTTAAGAGATAACCCTCCAGTTGATGCTCTCTACATTCATGGGCTTGAAATGTTGGACACTCCACATGACTGATGCAGATTCTTGTTGTCCGAGACTTTGAACTTATTGTGCACCAGTGAGTCTTACCCAATGTATATGCTCCAATGGGATATAATATTTACTTGGTCAAATATCTTTTATGCCAAAATTCCATATTTGGTTCCCGAGTTAATATTAAAGGGGAATGTTATGGATGTGTTGGCGATTTGTTGATTTTGTTACCAAGGAAATATTAAGGTGGATGTTGTTGAGTTGGTTGCTACGCCTAACTTCTGAGGATCCACGGAGATATGCTAACTTTTTCCACCTTATTAACTTTTGGAGATATGTTGGCTAAGCTTGATAGAGCTACTGATGGCCCTTGGATGTCTTTCATTAGACACCCTTAGTTTAAGGCTATGGGCCACATTAGTGTTAAGTGGACGCCCACTAACACTAATGTGGCCCATAGCCTTAAAACTAAGGGTGTCTAATGAATGACATCCAAGCGTCATTGCAGCATACTAGATAAAGAGTCAAGCTCTCACTCTCCAAGGTGTACACATTTTAAGAGATCAATCCTCAAGTGTTGGCGACTCGCCAAGCATGGAGTTCCGAATGTCAAGCACTTCTCATCGCAAGGATCCTTGTGGTCTAATTCAAGCATCCAATACTCCAATCATCATACTCAACAAATTCTACTTGCTATTATATTGAATTAGAATTTATACCCAACATTAGAAACCACTTAATTTCCATAGCGTCCACTAACACTAATGTGGCCCATAGCCTTAAACTAAGGGTGTCTAATGAATGACATCCAAGCGTCATTGCAGTGTACTAAGATAAAGAGTCAAAGCTCTCACTCTCCAAAGGTGTACACATGTTAAAGAGATCAATCCTCAAGTGTTGCGCTACGACCAAAGCATGGAGTTCCGAATGTCAAGCACTTCTCATCGCAAGGATCCTTGCTGTCTAATTCAAGCATCCAGTACTCCAATCATCATACTCAACAAATTCTACTTGCTATCTGTATTAAATTAGAATTTATACCCCAACATTAGAAACTACTTAATTTCCATGTGAATATACTCTAAAAATTATATCTACAAGTATAAAATGTGTTGAATTCAAGGTACTTCGTTAGACAACAAATGAAGTTACAAGTACATACCAACTAGCTTATCAAAAGTTGGTACATGTCCATTAATATTGACACGCACTAGGACCCTTGGAATTCTTCCAAACCCTAGCTAGGTATCCACCATCAAAAACAAACCATAACTAGCAAATGTGGTCTAGCAAGGCATCACACTAAGCCACTTGTAGCCACTTCCAAGGGTGCACACAAAAACTAGCATGAATACTGCAAGTCCACCATTAATTTACTGACTTATATCATCCAAGTCGACTTTGGGAGATTATCTAAGCTTACATGATACAATCTCTCTAAGTATAGTGATCCAAGTCTTCGATGGGGTCTCTTTGCCACATATCCTAGCTCCTTGTCACCCCAAGATATCAAATCCTATTCTAATATAGGTTCAATTTACGAAACAACTCTAAAATAGGTTCATTAATGAAACACAATTATTTGACCGCTGAAATGACCCAAATAGCTTGGATGCGTGTGTTATAGGTAAAGCCAACTATGGGCAAGGGGAAATTACAAGTGGTATCGGAGCTAGAGGTTACCAAAGTCAAGTTGTTTGGGTGTGAAAAATCATTTAAGGAAAAAATAACGAAAGTTGTTGAGGAATTGTTGATCAATTGTTTGACATAACTCGCAAGAAGTGGGGGTGGATGCAATTCTGAATTCAAGATGAGATCAAATAGAATGACAAATGTGAAGGATGAAATTGCGATTGTAAGCTCGGAATTTGTGAAATGACAAGCAAATTATAAGTGAAAAAATTTTTTTTCACACGAGACAAAAAAAAGTATTATTGATATAAAATTAAAAAAAATAAATATATGACAACTCTAACGATGAGGTGGCGGTGCCATTTTATAGTTCTTGGTGGCAATTGAGTTGGTCGGTGAGGTCGGGTGGAAGGAATTTACATGATTCGGCACCATCGGATGGATTGTATGTGCTAAAAATACTGGTCTTTAAACGCACAATGTGCGCCCTAGACTTTGATCGTAGCTAATTGGATCCTTTGAATCCATCGGACGCTCTTTGCCTCGATAAATAGCCTGACAAGTTGGAACCCAATGTGTGACGTGGGTTGTTGATCTTCCTTGATTATATCCCTTAGATCTATTGGAGGTGTAAGTACTGATTTTTATCCCACGCACAAGATGGAGTTCGATGGATGATCTAGGTCATTGATCTCGCTTGATCATAGCCATTGGATCTATTGGGCGTGCAAGTTTGTTTTTCCCTTGCACAAGTTAGATTTTGATGGGCGATCCGGGTCGTTGATCTCGCTTGATTGTAGTCGTTGGAACTATCGTGGGTGCAAGTGTATTTTAAACCCCATGCATGTTGGAGTCGATGTGCGATGTTGGCCATCGATCTCATTTGATCATAGATGTCATATCTATCGGGGGTCCAAGTCTATTTTATTCCCTGTGAAGTTGTAGCACGGTGTGGATTATGGGCCATTGATGAAGGGAGAGCACTGTCATTAGGTTTATCTTGTGCGAACCTCGTCGTAAACCCTCACGCATGTTTCAACACAATGCAAGATCTGGGTCGTTGGATTAGTGAAAATAAGAATTGTGCGATGTGTCTAGTAGATGGAACCATTTTAACTTACATCCATCTTCCGACACGATATATATCTAGGCCGTCAAATTGGACAAGTCCTAGCCGTTAGATTTTTCTGGGGTGTGTGTTGTCATAAACACGCCTATGAATGCTTTAGTCCAATGGGAATCTAGGTTGTTTATCTACCTCAAGATCAACCCTTAGGAAGGAGTTTGATTTACTTCGTGGAGGGGCCCACACGGAGTGAGGAAGAAACATCTATAAATATGAGGAAGTTAGCATCATTTGAGGCTCTTTGAACATTTGACAATTTTCCATTGTTGCTCAAGTTGTTCGGTTGATTCACAAAGTCTTGTTGAGCACCAAAGTTTTCCAAAGGAGGAAACTCACCCTTTCTTGGGTGGACTACGAGTGCCACCCTAGGAAGTCATCATGATTGTCTTGTGGAGGCAAGTTGAGGCATAGCACGGGGGCCACAAATTTTTCCGAGCTCGGTTAGGACGCAGAAACCGGAAGCTATGCGCTCCACGAGAGTCGGTGCTTGGGAATTAAAAGCCACATAATTTGCTAGACATTCATTGTCCAAATTTACGGGGGAAAGAGGGGAATTACAGGGTGCGTAAGGATCCAACCTCATCAATATGAATTTCTCTTCTAGGGGCCTACGCAAGGCATCGTCACGACGTGGAAGTTTTTTGGGTGGAGTTGTTGTGGGTGGTTTTGGTTGGAGGGCCTTGGAGATGGTTTGTTTTGTGGGAGTTAGAAGGGTGCCTAGAGAATATTTTCCACTATTTTGGAGGTTTGTAAAGACAAAATTTCTTGTAGGCCGAAATTTCATCGGGGAGTGGAGAAGTGATATGGATTTGGGGTCAAATTTGGAGCTTGAAAACTAGTGGAAACTCTTTTCACGGGTTTTTTCTGGATTTTTTGAAGAGGAGCTCAAAATTGATTTGGCAAATTTTTTGTGCAGATTTTGGGGTCCAAAAGGAGGTTCCATTCAACGAGCAATGCGGAAATTTGTAGGGCTAGCGCATTACATTTTAGGAGGGGTCAAATTCCTTGTTTTCAGGGCAGCATATCAACACCTAGGATTGTCTAGCTTGCTTTGGAAAGCCCCGAGTTAACTTTTTTTCTTACATTTGACTCTTCCAAAGAATTAATAAAATGGGTGGTTTTGGAGCAATTCTGGGTGTAATTATTGTGAATGTCTAATGGTCAGGTTGAATTGTTCGCATGCCACGGGTTCGGTTTGTGAGTGGAACACTCTACTTTGAGATGATCGGGATCTTGAAAGAGAGTGATCTAGCTCATTCCCTGGTTTAACACATGGGGGGATCACTAAGAGTTTCACCATGTGGTGGGGCAGTATTCACTATTGTTGCCCAAGATTGGGGGCTAGCCATGGGGTGGGAGGTTCGAGCATTGATGAGTAGTCCTCGAACATTTGGCATAGCCTGGGTCATTACCTATATGGTAGCCAAGAATTATAGGAGAGGAGGGCCCGGATGAGCATGTTGGACAAGAGGTTATGACTAGAGAGCTACAACGTTAGCATGGAAATTTCTTATTGCGATTAGCATGGGATTTCGACTTCTCAAGCCTTAGCGGTTCAGCCACATTTAGGGATGCGCTAGTTTCGTAGGGGAATATAGTACAAATATTCCATTGGGTTTCAGTTTTACGGAGAGGATTTCACCCCCTAGAGATTCTTTGATGACTTGGGGCGTTGTGCTAGTATGGCAAGATGATTAACACGTGTGGTTCTTGGTGGTCATTTGCACTACTCGATGAGCGAGCGAAGGAATTGGGAGCGATGGGCCTCTAATATGGCCGTGGGTTCCACGGAGCCATTGGGTTAGAGGATAATCTTCTTTTGGGAGGATCGGGGGGATGAGTTGTCCCCTGTCTCATCATCTACTCGATTAGTTCTTATCGGCTCCTCCAAAAACTCGGTTTTTGGCCCCTTGGCCCTGGGTTGTTCATTATAATCTTGGTTGTCGATTATCATCCCGGTTGTCCATTCCACCCCTCTAGTTCTCTACTTCGGTGTCCGAAAATGGATTTGGGTTGTCCTCTCTACCACGACCTCCGCCTCTCCCTCTACCATGACCTCTCGGTATCTAAAAATGGATTTGGGTAAGTTTCGTAGATGCTTGTTTATGTTGTTTTGTATTCATTTGTTTATTTCTATTCGGAATATTACACACCATGTAAACTTACATCCTTGTTCTAGCACGATATATATCAAGGCCATCAAATAGGACAAGTCCTAGCCGATTAGATTCTTCGAGGGGTAGGTTGTCATAAACACTCATGTGTGCTTTAGTTCGATGGGAATCTAGGTCGTTGATCGACCTCAAGATCAACCCATGGATCTAGAATGGGGAAAAATCATGGTGGTAGTAAAAAGTGGAAAGTGGACATCGCATGTTGTTATGTCCACTCAATCACTATCATGTGGAAGGACCCATGTGAATAATGGGGCCTAAGTGGGGGACCGGCATGGAAAGAAGAAAGATTGCTTAGGTGTCGGGGTATTTAGGGGAAGTCATGCAAGCTAGTTCGTGTCCAATATGAACTAAGAAACCCTGAATTAGTACAAGAAGTTATCTTTGAATGAAGCAAAGGTACACGGGGGGAGACCCATATTTCCGAATACGGTTGTAGAACTTCGTTACAAGTAGATTTGATTGGTGCGGGGAGTAAAACAATCAAAATATTTGCCAATTTTTTTGAATTTTCGTTAATTTCTTGAGTCATATGCCTAATCTACAAGATAAGGTATCCAATTTTAGCGGTCACTTTACAAATGTACAGATGTCAAGAGATAAATCCTCCGATGATGCACTCGACATTCATGGGCTTGAAATGTTAGACACTCCACATGATGAGGATTCTTGTTGTCCGAGCTTAACTTATTGTGCACCAATGATCTTCCTCAACGTATATGCTCCAGTGGGATACAATATTTACTTCGTCAAATATGTTTTATGCCAAAATTCCATATTTGGTTCCCCAAGTTAATATTAAAGGGGAATGTTATGGATGTGTTGGCGATTTGTTGTTTTTTGTTACCAAAGGAAATCTTAAGGTTGATGTTGTTGAGTTGGCTACTCTGCCTAACTTATGATCCTATTGGAGATATGCTAATTGTTACCACCTTATTACCTTTTGGAGAAACGTTGGCTAAGCTTGACGTAGGGTTACAATGGCCCTTGGATGTCATTCATTAGACACCCTTAGTTTAAGGCTATGGGCCACATTAGTGTTAGTGGGCACCCACTAACACTAATGTGGCTCATAGCCTTAAACTAAGGGTGTCTAATGAATGACATCCAAGGGCCATTGCAAGTATACTAGATAAAGAGTCAAGCTCTCACTCTCCAAGGTGTACACATGCTAAGAGATCAATCCTCAAATGTTGCGCTCGTCAAGCATGGGTTCCAAATGTCAAGCACTTCTCATCGCAAGGATCCTTGTTGTCTAATTCAAGCATCCAATCCTCCAATTATCTTACTCAACAAATTCTACTCGCTATTATATTAAATTAAAATTTATACCCAACATTTGAAACTACTTAATTTCCCAGTGTGAATATACTCTAAAAAATCAGATCTACAAGTATAAAATGTGTGGACATCAAGGTACTTTGTTATACAACAAATGAAGTTACAAGTACATACCATCTTATCAAAAGTTGGCACATGTCCATTAAGCTTGACACATACTTGGACAATTGGAATGCTTCCAAACCCTAGCTAGGGTATCCACCATCAACAAAAAACCATAACTAGCAAACGTTGTCTAGCAAGGCATCACACTAAGCCACTTGTAGCCACTTCCAAAGGGTGCACACCAAACTAGCATGAATACCACCAAGTCGACCATTAATTTCTCACTTATATCATCCAAGTCCTTTGGGAGATTCTCTAAGATTACAAGATACAAGCTCTCCAAGTATAGTGATCTAAGTCTTTGATGAGGTCTGTTTACCACATATTCTAGTTCCTTATCACCCAAAGATATCAAACCCTACTCTAATATAGGTTCAATTTACAAAACTTCTCTAATACTGAGGTTCATTAACAAAACACGGTTATTTGACCGCTCGAAATGACCTAGAAGTTGGATGGGAGTGTTACTAGGTAAAGCCGATCGTGGATGAGGGGATATTACGGTGGTATCAAAGCTAGACGTTACAAAAGTTAGGTTGTTTGGGTGTGAAAAATAATTCAAGGAAAAATAACACATTGTTGAGGAATTGTTGATGAATTGTTTGACATAAACGCAACAAGTGGACGTGGATGCAATTCTCAATTCAAGATGAGATCAAAGAGAATGAAAAATGGGAAGGATGAAATTGCGATTGTGAGCTCGGAATTTGTGGAACAATGGGAAAAATTATAGGTGAAAAAATCACTTAAATTCACATAGACATAAAAAAAGTATTATTGATATAAAATTAAAAATAAATATTTGACGACATTAACGATGAGGTGGCAAGTGCCATTTTATAGTTCTTGGTGGCAATTGAGTTGGTTGGTGATGCCAGTGAAAGGAATTTGTGTGATTGGGCACCATCGGATGGATGTAATGCGCTAAAATACCGTGTATTTCAACGCATAATGTGCGCCCTAGACTTTGATCGTAGCTAATGGGATCCTTTGAGTCCATCGGATGACCTTTGCATCGATAAATGACTAGCAAGTTGGAACGCAATGTAATACGTGGGTCGATGATCTTGCTTGGTTATATCCGTTGGATCTATTGGAGGTGTAAGTCCGTTTTATCCCCCGCACAAGATGGAGTTCGATGGGTGATCCAGGTCATTGATCTCGCTTGATAATAGCCATTGGATCTATTGGGGGAGGCAAGTCTGTTTTATCCCTTGAACAAGTTAGATTTTGATGGGCGATCTAGGTCGTTGATCTCGCTTGATTGTAGTCGTTGGATCTATCGTGGGTGCAAGTGTATTTTAAACCCCATGCAAGTTGGAGTCGGATGTGCGATGTTGGTCATCAATCTCGCTTGATCGTAGATGTCGGATCTATCGTGGGTCCAAGTCTATTTTTATTCCCCTGTGCAAGTTGTATCACGGTGTGGATTATGGGCCATTAATGAAGGGATACCATTGTCATTAGGTCTATCTTGCGTGAACCTCGTCATAAACCCTCGCGCATCTTTCAACGCAATGCAAGATTTTGGCCGTTGGATCGATGAAAATAGGAAGCTATCGGATCTGTTTGGTAGATGGCACCATGTTAACTTACATCCATGTTCCGAGCACGATATATATCTAGGCCATCAAATTGGACAAGTCCTAGCCGTTAGATTTTTCGAGGTGTAGGTTGTCATAAACACACTCGTGAATGCTTTAGTCCAATGGGAATATAGGTTGTTTATCTACCTCAAGATCAATCCTTGGATCCGGAAGGGGGAAAAGTCATGGTGGTAGTGAAACTGGAAAATGGACCTTGCATGTTTGTAATATCCTTTCTAAGTTCCTTTCTCAATTTTTACATGGCCTAGATATATATCGTGCTTTGGGGATTTGGGGGTCAAATTTTGTGCTTTAAAACTAGTGGAAACTCTTTCCGGGTTTTTTCGAGTTTTTGATGAGGAGCTCAAAATTAATTTAGCAGAATTTTTTTGGGCAGATTTTGGGGTCCAAAAGGAGGTTCCATTAAGCTAGTAGTGCAGAATTTGTAGGGCCGACGCATTACCTTTTTAGGAGGGGGTCGAATTCCTTGCTTCTAGGTAGCATATCATCACACGGGATTGTCTATCTTGCTTTTGAAAGCCCAGGTTTACTTGTTCTTACGTTGGATCCTTGCAAAGAATTAATAAAATGGGTGGTTTTGGAGCATTTCGGTGTAATTATTCCGGATGTCTAATGGTCATTCGAATTGTTCGCATGCCGAGTTTTCGCTTTATGAGTGGAACACTCTACTTCAAGATGAGCGGGATCTTGAAAGAGAGTGATCTAGCTTATTCCTAGGTTAATACATGGGGGATCACTAAGAGTTCCACCATGTGGTGGGAAACGGTATTCATCGTTGTTGCCCGAGTTGGGGCTAGCCACGGGGTGGGAGGTTCGAGCATTCATGAATAGTCCCTCGGAGGTTTGGCATATCTTCGGTCATTACCGTATGGTAGCCGAGAATTACATGAGAGGAGAGCCCGGTATGAGCATGTTGGATAGTCGGCTATGACTAGAGAGTCGCAACGTTAGCATGCCAATTTATTTTTGTGATTAGCATGGGATTTAGACTTCTCAAGGCTTAGCATGTTCAGCCACATTTAGGGATGCACTAGTTTCGGTAGGGGAAGATAGTACAAATATTCCATTGGGTTTCAGTTACACATAAAGGATTTTGCCCCCTAGAGATTCGTTGATGACTTGGTGCATTGTGTTAGTATGGCACGATGATTGGCACGTGTGGTTCTTGGCGGTCATTGGCACTACTCGGTGGCAGGTGCAACAAGAATTGGGAGCGATGGGCCTCTAATATGGTCATGGGTTCCGGGGATCCATTGTGTTAGAGGATGATCTTCTTTTGGATGGATCGGGGGACGGGTTGTCCCCCCTGTCTCATCATCTACTGATTTATTCTTAGCAGACTCCTCCAAAACTTGGTTCTCGGCCCCTTGACCTGGGCTCTTCATGATCATCTTGGTTGTCGATTATCATCCTGGTTGTCCATTCCACCCCTCTGGTTCTCTACTTCAGTATCTAAAATGGATTTGGTTTGTCCTCTCTACCACAACCTCTACCTCTTGCTATACCGTAACCTCTCTCGGAAAACTACTCCTTGATATCTAGGTAGCATCACTGCTCCTGTTCCCCCACCACGGCCAAGAACATGCTCCCGATAGCACCTGTAATATTCCTACTGGAAATTTAGAATGATAAGCAAAGACATGTAAATGTAACAACAAGGCAAGCTATAAGCCTAGAGTAATAAAAACAGAAATACCCAAGTGCTGCAATAACTCATAAAGCTGCGTTGTTCCTCCGATTACGCACCGTTTGGCCAACTTGTTACCATTTGAGTTTCCTTGTCTAAATGGCCCGGAAAATTATAGGAAATTGAGGGTCAACGCCTTTCCCAAAACCCAAAAAACCCCCAAAAGGATTTCTCTTGGTTTTGACCTCCCAAAATTGGTCCCTCGCATATTGGCCCTCCTCCAAACCCCAGAAAAAATTTCACTGCGGTTGAAACCTGTCAATCTCTATTCCCAAAAAATCCAACAATCTCCTTCCAATGATCCTCCAACCAACTTCTAAACATCCTAGCTCCTAACTCCTCTCCTAACACCTTTGGATTGTGTTGCCCCAAAATACCTCACTCTAGTGACTTCGCGATCATGGAGGGAGTGACGTAGAATTGAGCTTTGGAAGTGTGTTATGCGTGTGGAAATGTTTCTTCCGCTATAGATACACTCCTCCCACATAGAAATTATCAAGAAATACTACCGTAGCTCCTCAAATCAGCTCCCAACTTCGTCTGCTCCTCCACTAACCGATGTAGCTCCTTCCCCTACGTAGGAGCTACTCCGGAAACTATGTGGGATGTCTCCCGAAATGTGTAGAAGCATGTTAACGTGTCTTCCAATCTCATTTATAGGAAAGAAGCCTTCCTATGGTGGCACTCTAGGTCCACCAGAAGAAAGGTTGAGCTTCACTCCTTGGGAAGCTCCTTTGCTAAAGAGCACAACTTGGCTTAGCTGAAAAACTAAGGCAAATGCAATTTTCAAATTGGAAAAAAAGATCCCTAATGGTGCTTCACTCCTATTTATAATTGTTGGCCTTGAGCTCCATGTGGGCACCATCTAATTTCGACTTTATCTTAGGGAATTCAAATTTCCTTCCTTGAGTGTGTATTCTATGTGGGTGAGTGGCCCCCCACATTCCACTAGCATGCAAATAAATGCACTTCAACTATGTTCCCTTCACCAAAACTTCCTTGGGAAATTATTAATCAAAATTTCCAAAAATGGTTCCTCAAACATTAGGAATATAATTAGGGAAGGGACATTACGATAGAAGCCGAGCATATCACAATGATCAAAATGAGAAAAAAGGAAAATAACCGGGTGACACTATTCAACAATAATAGGCGAGAGAAATATGCCATCAACATTTTGGTTGGAGAAATAGCTGAAGCTAATAAATAAGGTGAAAACCCTCTATGCATCGATTCATGGGAGGGTTGCTTTCGGGTGTGGATATACCCGATCGATGAGTTGAAATGTCTCGAAAGAGGGTTGGGAGTATTACAGTTCAAGGTGACTGTGGGCTCGGGTGCATTACGGGCGGTATTAGAGCTACGAGTTACAAAATTTGGGTCGTTTGGATGTGAAAAAAATCATTTAATGAAAAGTGACGGGTTGTTGATGAATTGTTTGACATAACGCGTAAGAATTGGAGGTGGATTGAATTCTCAATTTGAGATGAGATCAAAGAGAATGACAAATGTCAAGGATCAAATTGTGATTGCGAGATCGGAATTTGTGGAGTGACAAGAAATTATAGTAACTAAACACTAAAATTTGCATAGACAAAAAAAAGTATTATTGATAGAAAAATTAAAAAAATAAATATATGATAACATCAACGATGAGGTGGAAGTTGCATGTTATAGTCATTGGTGGTGACCGAGTTGGTAGATGAGGAGGCGAGGTGGCGGGACTTGGTGGGGACGGGAACCATCGGGTGAATGTAATGCACTAAAATATCGTGCCTTTCAATGCACAATGTGAGCCCTAGAATTTGATCATAGATAATGGGATCCTTTGGATCCATCGGACACCCTTTGCATTGATAAATAGTAAGCAAGTTGGAACCTAACTTGTGAAGTGGGACATTGATCTCGCTTGATTATATCAATTGGATCTATTGGGGGTGTAAGTCTATTTTATGCCCTGCACAAGTTGGAGTTCAATGGGTAATCTAGGGTCATTGATCTCACTTGATCATAGCCATTACATCTATTGGGGGATGCAAGTATGTTTTATCCCTCATAAAAGTTAGATTTTGATGGGTGATCCGGGTTGTTTATCTCGCTTGATTGTATCCATTGTATCTATCGTGGGTGTAAGTCTATTTTACACCTCGTGCAAGTTGGAATCGGATGTGCAATGCGGGCCATCAATCTCACTTGATCGGAGATGTCGGATCTATCAAGGGTCTAAGTTTACTTTTTTTCCCTTTGTAATTTGGAGTGCGATGTGGATTATGCACGGTCGTTAGATCTATCATGCACGACCCTTGTCGTAAACCATCACATATGTTTCAACGTGATGCAAGATCCGGGATTTTCCATCGGTGAAATTAACCACTGTCAGATATGTCGGGTAGATGGCACCATTTAAACTTGCATCCTTGTTCCAGCACCATATATATCTAGGCCATCAAATCGGACAAGTCCTAGTTGTTATATTCTTCGGTGGGTAGGTTGTCATAAACACCTGTGTTTGCTTTAGTTCGATGGGAATCTAGGTTGTGAATCTACCTCAAGATCAACCCATGGATCTAGAAGGGAGAAAAAATCATGGTTGTAGTGAAAAGTGGAAAGTGGACACCTGCATGTTGTTGTGTCTACTCAATCACTATCACGTGGAACGACCCATGTGAATAATGGGGCCTAAGTGGTGACTCGACATTGAAAGAAGAAAGATTGCATAGGTGCCGGGTATTGAGGGGAAGTCATGAAAGCTAGTTCGTGTCCAATATGAACTAAGAAACCTGAATTAGTACAATAAGTTATCTTTGAATGAAGCAAAGGTACACGAGGTAGGCCCGTATGTCTAAATACAAAGTTGTAGAACTTCATTACGAGTAGATTTGATTGGTGCGGGGAGTAAAACAATCGAAATGTTTGCCAATTTTTTTTGAATTTTCGTTAATTTCTTGAGTCATATGATAATCTACAAGATAAGGTATCCAATTTAAGGGGTCACATTAGAAGTGTATAGATGTCAAGAGATAAATCCTCCAGTGATGCGCTCTACATTCATAAGCTTGAAATGTTAGACACTCCACATGATGAGGATTCTTGTTTTCCGAGTCGAACGTATTGTGCACCAATGATCTTACCCAACATATATGCTCCAATGGGATATAATATTTACTTGGTCAAATATGTTTTATGCCAAAATTCCATATTTGGTTCCCTAAGTTAATCTTAAAGGCAAATGTTATGGATGTGTTGGTGATTTGTTTTTTTGTTACCAAGGAAATCTTAAGGTGGATGTTGTTGAGTTGGCTACTCTGCCTAACTTATGATCCTAATGGATATATGCTAATTGTTTCCACCTTATTACCTTTTGGAGATATGTTGGCTAAGCTTGATGTAGGGCTACAATGGCCCTTGGATGTCATTCATTAGACACCCTTAGTTTAAGGCTATGGGCCACATTAGTGTTAGTGGGCGCCCACTAACACTAATGTGGCCCATAGCCTTAAACTAAGGGTGTCTAATGAATGACATCCAAGGGCCATTGCAGTATACTAGATAAAGAGTTAAGCTCTCACTCTCCAAGGTGTAAAGTGTAAACATGTTAAGAGATCAATCCTCAAGTGTTGCGCTCGCCAAGCATGGGTTCCAAATGTCAATCACTTCTCATCGCAAGGATCCTTGTTGTCTAATTCAAGCATCCAATCCTCCAATAATCTTAATCAACAAATTCTACTCACTATTATATTAAATTATAATTTATACCCCTGTTGACCACCGGAGTGGCACTGATGATAATGTGAAGACTCGGTGCCCAAGGATGAACCGGAAGACACTTGTGCCAGCAGATATCATCGGATATCATCATGTTCAACGAGTTTTTAAACTCTACTTCTTCTTCTCATCATTTTCTTCTTCGATCTTCGATTCCGCGACTCTTCGGGGATATTGTATAAATGTCACTAGCATGATGAATAAAGCCTTGTAACAGGCCTAGGATGTCGGGACTCGATCAGCAAGCGAGTACACCTTGGAGTGTTTTTTTTACTTGGTTAATTATTCCTTCTTTTTTAGCGGCGAATAATTTTCTAGGTTTTTTTCACTCATTGCAGTTACCCCCAAAGCCGGGGTGACGGCTTGAAGGTTGAGCCCCTAACACATCTTAGTGTCTAGAGTCAATGTATATTACCATGCTAGGTCATCTCTGAAATTTCGCGGAATTTGACTAGGTCTAAGTAGGATTTTTTTTATAATTAAAAATTTCCCGCAAAATGGGATTTTTTAATTATTTTCTATGTAATGATGTAAATAAGTGGTCTTCGGAAATGTGCAGGGGCGTGTGACCAGTCGAAATTCATCCTCGGAGACCCAGCATTATCCTAGGACCCACTTTGAGGGTCAAAAGACGACTTATGGTCCCTCAAAAGCCGATTTTCCTAATGTCGAGTGGAAAAAAAATGAGAAAAAAAATTCAAAAAAAAATTCATAATTGGAAAAATTTGGAAAATTTTCCAAAGTCAAAATAAGTCAAATTTTGACATGGAAATTATGTGGAGAGGTAAAGGTGATGTGGCACCTATGTGGGGCCCACCACATAAGGTGCAACTCAAGTCAAAGTCAAATGCCAAGTCAAAGGCAATGAAATTGTTTCACGATGAAGTCATGAAGTATTGAGTATGGCCAAAGTTTCAATGTTTCATTTAATTGAAAGTTATAAAGGTGCAAAGGCAAAGTTAGTGAAAGGGAGTGGACCCCCACTCACTTTCCATAATATATGGATTAAAACAAATTAAAATGCACATGCCAAAACAAAAGCTCTACGTACGACCAACGTAAGGAATGGTGCACATGTCTATTAAGTGTACACGGCTGGGCGTTTTAACATAACACATCAGCATTATATTTGAGGAGATAAATACGCTGCCATATGAACAGAGGGAGCCGCATTTCAGCAACACGTAATCAACAACGTCCATGCAGCAACAGTGATTACGTGGAATTCGTGGCGGTTTTATGTGGGCAATTTTACACGACGAGTTAGAGGTGCCGGGCAAGGCATAACACGCAGATCCGTGGGACAGATTAGAAGATCCAATCAACGCATAAATTAAGGAGTATGTCTCCACCAATCTGGACTTCTGTAGCACTTGTACGCTGTCCCCTTCAACGATTACGCACAACAGATTTTTTTCTTTATGTCTGGCAGCTCCTACACGCATTGGTTGGCAGTATTTGGTTCAAATTAATAGAGGTGGCAGCGGGAGATATATGCATCAGATTCGGAGGAGATTTGCACGGCCCGGTCTTCACCACCTACGACAGGTTACAACGAGTCACCTACGCGATTGGTTCCACTTGGACAGCTTCTTATGCCACTTGTGCAAATTCGTTTTACATTGGGATTATCTCCATTGCTACACTTGTCATTTGATTTTTTCATTGGGATTTGCTCCCATAGTTCTATTTAAATGAGCCTTGGGCTCTCATTGTAAGTGTGGATTTTTGAAGCTTATGCTTATTGTTATTATGCCGAAATTGTTATTGAGCTGAATAAAGAAAAGTCTTTGGGGTTACTAGCTTCTCTTGTGGTGCATTCTTTGGTTGATGAGGTATACTTGTTTCATTTGATATTGTTATTTATCGCAATCTAGTTGTTTTTCTTTGCATTTGCACTGAAGGCACTATTGTCTAGGGAGGGGAGATTTGTAGCTATCTCGGATCTCCTTTGGACTTGGTATGTTTTGCGTTCTTGTTGTAGCTTGTTATTTTCGATAAAATGATAAGCTCAACGTGGCCTCTATATGCCAAGTTTCTTTTGCACTAACAATTGGTTTGCAGAAATTTGTGTGTTCAAAGGACAGAGTTGCCAAGTCCATTGGAGTGTGAAGACTTCTTCGGTTCGAATAAGTCAGCTCCAAGGATATCGAAGGTCTCACAAGTTGTTCAAGCCAACATCTCATAAGACATCAAGAGATTTATTTAAAAGGGGGTTTCATGAGCCTTTTGCTTCTATTCCATCTCTAAAAAAAAATTTCATATATTTCTTCTCTCATTTGTGCGCATATCTATTTTATCTAGCATTTGAGGCTAAGTTATTGGGTTTAAATCCTAATTCTCACTCACTAAATCAACTTTTTTTCAAGCTGTTCTTAGTGAGGGAATTTGTAACACAAAGTGTATTTTATACTTGCATTGAGTTTCTAACTTTTTTCTTTCGCATGCATGTGATTTCCTCTCACATATTTCAGCGATATTTCTTTTGCATGCTAACTTCGTTGCTTGTTTGCTCGTAGGTGTGCTTGAAGCAATCTAAGTTTTGAAGAAAGGGAGCTAAAGCTTAGGCTAAGGAACACTCTTCCGTTTGGAACCTCAAATCCAAGTTCCGCCTTCTTAATTCACCTCTCTTCTAAAGCCTCATTCTTTTGAGGGATTGTAACCGCCATTCACCTCAAGGCTTTAAGCCTTTACTTTGTAAACATTTCACAAGTAATTTTTTTTTAAAAATCTTACACTTGTAACTTTGGGAAAGAGCAAATTTAAAACGCATATTGTAAGCTCTTCCCAATCCCCTCATTTCTATAAGAGGGCCTCATTTTCATTAATAAAGAAGCTAAGCTGTTCTTGAGGGAGCTTGGGAAGTTTTTCCCATGGTATCTCACCTACTCATTTAGAGGGAGGAAATCTTCTTGAGTGGGTAACTTTCTTTTGCTTAGTTTTTTCTTTTAATTTTCTCAAACTAAATCACTTGCATTCATCATTTCGTTTGCTAATCTAGTCTAGTTGCATGTGAATAACTCATATGTTCATTTCGTTAATTGCTTAGATCACATAGTCATTTAAATTTCCTAAATTGCAATCTCATTTGCCATCACTTATGTTTTGTGATCTACTCCTCATTTGGATAAGTTTCACAATATACTACAAATAAAGAAGCATAGCACTTGCAAAATTCATTTCCATATCATTTAGGCATTTCACTTTGCATGCTAGACTTGCGTCTCTAAAAATTAACCTCCAACTTAAGTTGGTTGTATAGACATTAGGGACCCTCCACCCCTATGGACTCCTCATCGTGAGATCCGAATTTCGGGCGAGGGTGAGGTGCGGGGACAGGAGTTCAATTGTAACATTGCTTTGGAACTAATTAATAAAATAAACCAAGAGCACTATCTCATCACATTTACTTGCAAAGTTCCCAAATTTTCTTTTGCTATCTTGACGTTTTAAAAGATTCACGTGCAAATATTATCTCAAGAAGCACTTCGATGCAAGCATTTTTAAATTCCTTAAATTTTGCAACAAGTTTAATTCTATGGTACTTGGAAATTTGCTTCTACATACAATTTCGGTGCATGTTGTCATTTTAATGATCATTATGCTTATGGATAATTGATATATCTCGTTTCATTGGCAAATACCATTATTTGATGTTGCAAATTTAATTGCATATTGTGATCTTGGTCTAACACTTCCTTTGTGGGATTACTTGTCATTATATCTTGATTTTTTATTTTTTGAGCAAGCATTTGTTATCTACTTTAAAGCAAATCTGGTCTCACATTTTGAACACGTCATTGAATATTGCTCATATACTTATATGCTTGTTTACATATTGGAAATCAAGTCATCTTTGATAAGTAATTCCTTCTAATCAATTCTCCTAGAAATCTCACATCTTTAACTTAGTTTTCCTTTAGGGACCACCCCCCCTTAGCTAACCTAGGAGATAGCTTAAACGGAGAGAGTTGGGAATAGGTGACGACCCCCTTCTTCCGAGTTCCTTGCCACCAACCACACCCGTGGGGTTGAAGGCTTTTCCCACTAACTCGTAGGTAGGTGTAGGCGTAAGCGATTAACATACCCAACATTAGAAACTACTTAATTTCGAGTGAATATACTCTAAAAATCAGATCTACAAGTATAAAATGTGTGGACATCAAGGTACTTCGTTATACTGACAAACGAAGTTGCAAGTACATACCAACTAGCTTATCAAAAGTTGGCACTTGTCCATTAAGCTTGACACGGACTAGGATACTTGGAATTCTTCCAAACCCTAGCTAGGGTATCCACCATCAACAACAAACCATAACTAGCAAATGTGGTCTAGCAAGGCATCACACTAAGCCACTTATAGCCACTTAAAAATGTGCACAACAAACTAGCATGAATACCACCAAGTCCACCATTAATTTCTCACTTATATCATCCAAGTCCTCACGGGAGATTATCTAAGCTTACATCATACAATCAACAAGAACTCTTGGAGCCACAAGAGTCTAATATTATCTCTTTCCGGCTGAGTAAGACACCCTAGAGGTGGTGGCATAGCTTGAGGGATCACAAATGCGAGAGGAGGGTGTGCATTCTTGGGTGCGGAGTTTATTGGAGGCATGAGCCTATAGGTTGGAGGTTGCTAGGGTTTGACACCTTGGTTGTTTAATGGTACCAGATATGTAAGTGAATTTGGCTGAGCTATTATTCCATGGTGTCGAAGCCCCCAACTCGGGGATGACCCATTGTTGAAATAAAATGAACAACGTTTTCTATGGTTGGGAGGAACCTTGAAGCTCTGCGACTAGTTGGAAGCTTAACGGATAAGTTCCATTATAACTTTCATTTCATTTATGTTGTGATTCCTTATGTACCATTTTTTTGTGCCATGTGTATATTTTAATTGTTACGCATGCATTTTTATTATTCTGTGAAAATTTTTAAATAGCTAGGAATTCACATTAAAATGCATTTAGATGTGCATATCACAATGCTTACAACGAGAAAATGCATTTAGGGTGTCTAATGAATGACATCCAAGGGCCATTGCAGATATACTAGATAAAGAGTTAAGTTGTAGATGCTTGTTTATGTTGCTTTGTATTACTATTTATTTCTATTCGGAATATTACACACCACGTAAACTTACATCCTTGTTCCAGCACGATATATATCTAGGCCATCAAATAGGACAAATCCTAGCCGTTAGATTCTTCTGGGGGTAGGTTGTCATAAACACCTGTGTGTGCTTTAGTTCGATGGGGAATCTAGGTAGTTGATCGACCTCAAGATCAACCCATGGATCTAGAATGGGGAAAAATCATGGTGGTAGTAAAAAATTGGAAAGTGGACCTCGCATGTTGTTATGTCCACTCAATCACTATCACGTGGAAGGACCCATGTGAATAATGGGGCCTAAGTGGGGGACCGACATGGAAAGAAGAAAGATTGCATAGGTGTCGGGTATTTAGGGGAAGTCATGCAAGCTAGTTCAGTGTCCAATATGAACTAAGAAACCTGAATTAGTACAAGAAGTTATCTTTGAATGAAGCAAAGGTACACAGGGGGAGACCCGTATGTCCGAATACGATTGTAGAAATTCGTTACAAGTAGATTTGATTGGTGCGAGGGAGTAAAACAATCGAAATATTTGCCAATTTTTTTTGAATTTTCGTTAATTTCTTGAGTCATATGCCTAATCTACAAGATAAGGTATCCAATTTTAGCGGTCACTTTACAAATGTACGGATGTCAAGAGATAAATCCTCCCAGTTGATGCACTCTACATTCATGGGCTCGAAATGTTAGACACTCCACATGATGAGGATTCTTGTTGTCCGAGCTTAATTTATTGTGCACCAATGATCTTACTCAATGTATATGCTCCGAGTGGGATACAATATTTACTTTGTCAAATATGTTTTATGCCAAAATTCCATATTTGGTTCCCCAAGTTAATCTTAAAGGGGAATGTTATGGATGTGTTGGCGATTTGTTGTTTGTGTTACCAAGGAAATCTTAAGGTGGATGTTGTTGAGTTGGCTGCTCTGCCTAACTTATGATCCTAATGGAGATATGCTAATTGTTTCCACCTTATTACATTTTGGAGATATGTTGGCTAACCTTGATGTAGGGCTACAATGGCCCTTGGATGTCATTCATTAGACACCCTTAGTTTAAGGCTATGGGCCACATTAGTGTTAGTGGGCGCCCACTAACACTAATGTGGCCCATAGCCTTAAACTAAGGGTGTCTAATGAATGACATCCAAGGGCCATTGCGATATACTAGATAAAGAGTCAAGCCCTCACTCTCCAAGGTGTACACATGTTAAGAGATCAATCCTCAAATGTTGCGCTCGTCGGGCATGGGTTCCAAATGTCAAGCACTTCTCATCACAAGGATCCTTGTTGTCTAATTCAAGCATCCAATCCTCCAATCATCTTACTCAACAAATTCTACTCGCTATTATATTAAATTAGAATTTATACCCAACATTAGAAACTACTTAATTTCCGATGCGAATATACTCTAAAAATCATATCTACAAGTATAAAAATGTGTGGACATCAAGGTACTTCGTTATACAACAAATGAAGTTACAAGTACATACCAACTATCTTATCAAAAGTTGGAACATGACCATTAAGGTTGACACAAACTAGGACTCTTGGAATGCTTCCAAACCCTAGCTAGGGTATAAACCATCAACAACAAACCATAACTAGAAAATGTTGTCTAGCAAGGCATCACACTAAGCCACATAGCCACTTCAAAAGGTGCACACAAAATTAGCATGAATACCACCAAGTCAACCATTAATTTCTCACTTATGTCATCCAAGTCCTTTGGGAGATTCTCTAAGATTACATGATACAAGCTCTCCGAGTATAGTGATCCAAGTCTTCGATGAGGTCTGCTTTACCACATATTCTAGTTCCTTATCACCCAAAGATATCAAACCCTACTCTAATATAGGTTCAATTTACGAAACGACACTAATATAGGTTCATTAACGAAACACAATTATTTGACCGCTGAAATGACCTAGCAGTTGGATGGGAGTGTTACGGGTAAAGCCGATCGTGGACGAGGGGATATTACGAGGTGGTATCAAAGCTAGACATTACAAAAGTTAGGTTGTTTGGGTGTGAAAAATAATTCAAGGAAAAAATAACACATTGTTGAGGAATTGTTTGACATAGCATGCAACAAGTGGACGTGGATGCAATTCTCAATTCAAGATGAGATCAAAGAGAGTGAAAAATGGGAAGGATGAAATTGCGATTGTGAGCTTGGAATTTGTGGAACGATGGGCAAATTATAGGTGAAAAAATCACTTCAATTCACAGACATAAAAAAAAGTATTATTGATATAAAATTAAAAAAATAAATATATGACGACATTAATGATGAGGTGGCAGTGCCATTTTATAGTTCTTGGTGGCAATTGTGTTGGTTGTGAGGTCGGTGGAAGGAATTTGTGTGATTGGGCACCATCGGATGGATGTAATGTGCTAAAATACACGTGTCTTTCAACGCATAATGTGCGCCCTAGACTTTGATCGTAGCTAATGGGATCCTTTGAGTCCATCAGATGACCTTTGCATCGATAAATGACAAGCAAGTTGGAATGCGATGTAATACGTGGGTCGATGATCTCGCTTGATTATATCCGTTGGATCTATTGGAGGTGTAAGTCTGTTTTATCCCCCGCACAAGATGGAGTTCGATGGGTGATCTAGGTCATTGATTTCGCTTGATAATAGCCATTGGATCTATTGGGGAGGCAAAGTCTGTTTTATCCCTTGCACAAGTTAGATTTTGATGGGTGATCTAGGTCGTTGATCTCGCTTGATTGTAGTCGTTGGATCTATCATGGGTGCAAGTGTATTTTAAACCCCATGCAAGTTGGAGTCGGATGTGCGATGTTGGTCATCAATCTCGCTTGATCGTAGATGTCGGATCTATCGGGGGTCCAAGTCTATTTTTATTCCCCTGTGCAAGTTGTAGCACAGGTATGGATTATGGGCCATTGATGAAGGGAGACCACTCGTCATTAGGTCTATCTTGCGCAAACCTAGTCATAAACCCTCGCGCATCTTTCAACGGAATGCAAGATTTTGGCTGTTGGATCGGTGAAAATAGGAACAGTCGGATCTGTTTGGTAGATAGCACCATGTTAACTTACATCCATGTTCCAACACGATATATATCTAGGCCATCAAATTGGACAAGTCCTAGCCGTTAGATTTTTTTCGGGGTGTAGGTTGTCATAAACACACTCGTGAATGCTTTAGTCCAATGGGAATATAGGTTGTTTATCTACCTCAAGATCAATCCTTGGATCCGGAAGGGAGAAAAGTCATGGTGTTAGTGAAAGCTGGAGAGTGGACCTTGCATGTTTGTAATATCCTTTCTAAGTTCCTTTCTCAATTTTTACATGGCCTAGATATATATCGTCTTTGGGGATTTGGGGTCAAATTTGGAGCTTTAAACCTAGTGGAAACTCTTTCCGGGTTTTTCCGAGTTTTGGATGAGGAGCTCAAAATTAAATTAGCGGAATTTTTTTGAGGCAGATTTTGGGGTCTAAAAGGAAGTTCCATTAAGCTAGTAGTGCAGAATTTGTAGGGCCGGCGCATTACCTTTTAGGAGGGGTCAAATTCCTTGCTTCCGAGCAGACATATCATCACCTGGGATTGTCTAGCTTGCTTTGGAAAGCCCCAGGTTTACTTGTTCTTACGTTGGACCCTTGCAAAGAATTAATAAAATGGGTGGTTTTGGAGCATTTCGGGTGTAATTATTTTGGATGTCTAATGGTTGTTTGAATTGTTACGCATGCCAGTGTTCGGTTTATGAGTGGAACACTCTACTTCAAGATGAGCGAGGATCTTGAAAGAGAGTGATCTAGCTTATTCATGGGTTAACACATGGGGGATCACTAAGAGTTCCACCATGTGGTGGGGCGAGTATTCACTATTGTTGCCCGGGATTGGGGCTAGCCACGGGGTGGGAGTTCGAGCATTCATGAGTAATCCTCGGAGGTTTGGCATAGCTTCGGTCATTACACGTATGGTAGGCGAGAATTACATGAGAGGAGGGCCCGGTATGAGCATGTTGGATGAGGCGGTTATGACTAGAGAGGCACGCAACGTTAGCATGCCAATTTATTTTTGTGATTAGCATGGGATTTCGACTTCTCAAGGCTTAGCATGTTCGACCACATTTAGGGATGTGCTAGTTTCGGTAGGGGAAGATAGTACAAATATTCCATTGGGTTTCGATTCCACGTAGAGGATTTTCCCCCCTAGAGATTCGTTGATGACTTGGTGCATTGTGCTAGTATGGCACGATGATTGGCAAGTGTGGTTCTTGGAGGTCATTGGCACTACTGCGTCGCGAGGCAACATGAATTGGGAGCGATGGGCCTCTAATATGGTTGTGGGTTCCGAGGTTCCATTACGTTAGAGGACGATCTTATTTTGGATGGATCGGGGGGATGGGTTGTCCACTGTCTCCTCATCTATTGATTTATTCTTAGCGACTCCTCCAAAACTTGGTTACGGCCCCTTCACCTAGGTTCTTCATGATCATCTTGGTTTTCCATTATCATCCTGCGATTTGTCCATTCCACCCCTCTGGTTCTCTACTTCGGTATCTGAAATGGATTTGGTTTGTCCTCTCTACCACAACCTCTACCTCTTACTATACAGTAACCTCTACGGAAAACTACTCCTTGATATCTAGGTAGCATCACCCTGCTCTTGTTCCCCACGTTGGCCAAGAACATGCTGCAGATAGCATCTGCAATATTCCTCACTGGAAATTTACAATGATAAGCAAAGACATGTAAATGTAACAACAAGGCAAGCTATAAGCCTCTAAGTAATAAAAACAGAAATGCCCAAGTGCGCAATAACTCATAAAGCTGCGTTGTTCCTACGATTACGCACGCTGGCCAACTTGTTACCATTTGAGTTTCCTTGTCTAAATGGCCGGAAAATTATAGGAAATTGAGGGTCAACGCCTTTCCCAAAACCCAAAAAACCCCAGAAAGGATTTCCCTTGGTTTTGACCTCCCAAAATTGGTCCCTAGCATCTTGGCCCTCCTCCAGGCCAGAAAAAATTTCACTCTCTGGGCTGAGACTGTCAATCTCTATTCCCAAAACTCCAACAATATCTTCCCAATGATCCTCCAACCAACTTCTAAACAACCTAGCTCCTAACTCCTCTCCTAACTCCTCCGGATTGTGTTGCCCCAAAATACCTCACTCTAGTGACCTCGCAGTCATGGAGGGAGTGACGTAGAATTGAGCTTTGGAAGTGTGTTATGCATGTGGAAATGTCTCTTCGCTATACATACACTCCTCCCACCTAGAAATTATCAAGAAATACTTTACTGTAGCTCCTCAAATCAGTTCCCAGCTTCGTTGCTCCTCCACTAACAGCGTAGCTCCTTCCCTTAGCGTAGTAGCTACTCCCGAGCTGTGTGGGATGTCCCCGGAAATGTGTAGAAGCATGTTAACGTGTCTTCCAATCTCATTGATAGGAAAGAAGCCTTCCCTATGGTGGCACTCTAGGTCCATTGAAGAAGGTTGAGCTTCACTCCTTGGGAAGCTCCTTTGCTAAAAGAGCACAACTTGGCTTAGTCGAAAAACTAAGGCAAATGCGATTTTCAAATTGGAAAAAAGACCCCTAATGGTGCTTCACTCCTATTTATAATTGTTGGCCTTGAGCTCCATGTGGGCCCCATCTAATTTCGACTTTATCTTAGGGAATTCAAATTTCCTTCCTTGAGTGTGTATTCTATGTGGGTGAGTGGCCCCCACATTCCACTAGCATGTGAATAAAGCGCACTTCAACTATGTTCCCTTCACCAAAACTTCCTTGGGAAATTATTAATCAAAATTTCCAAAAATGGTTCCTCAAACATTAGGAATATAATTAGGGAAGGGGCATTACGGTGAGCCGAGCATATCACAATGATCAAAATGAGAAAAGAAAGGAAAATAACCCGGTGACAATATTCAACAATAATAGGCACAAAAAATATGCCATCAACATTTTGGTTGGAGAAATTCTTTGGAGCTAATAAATAAGGTGAAAACCCTCTATACATCGATTCTGAGAGGGTCTTTGGGTGTGGATATACTTGGCGACGGATTGAAATGTCTCGAAAGAGGGTTGGGAGTGTTACGGTTAAAAGCATCGTGGGCACTGGGTGCATTTTAGGCGATATCGAGCTACGGGTTACAAAATTCGGGTCGTTTGGATGTGAAAAATCATTTAATGAAAAGTGACGGGTTGTTGATGAATTGTTTGACATAGCGCGTAAGAATTGGAGGTGGATTAAATTCTCGGTTTGAGATGAGATCAAAGAGAATGACAAATGTCAAGGATCAAATTGTGATTGCAAGATCGGAGATTTGTGGAGTGACGCAAAATCATAGTAACTAAACACTAAAATTTGCATAGACGGAAACGAGGAAAAGAAAGTATTATTGATAGAAAATTATAAATATATGATAACATCAACGATGAGGTGGAGAGTTGCATGTTATAGTCCTTGAGTGGCGGCGCGGAGTTGGTAGATGAGGAGGCGGAGGTGGCGACACCTGGTGGGAGGCGGGAGCCATCGGGTGAATGTAATGCACTAAAATATCGTGCCTTTCAATGCACAATGTGAGCCACGGAATTTGATCATAGATAATGGGATCCTTTGGATCCATCGAGATACCCTTTGCATTGAAAAATAGCAAGCAAGTTGGAACCCAACTTGTGAAGTGGGCCATTGATCTCGCTTGATTATAACAATTGGATCTATTGGGGGTGTAAGTCTATTTTATGCCTGCTGGGAAGTTGGAGTTCAATGGGTGATCGCGGGTCATTGATCTCACTTGATCATAGCCATTACATCTGTGGGGATGCAAAGTATGTTTTATCCCTCATGCAGAGTTAGATTTTGATGGGTGATGCGGGTTTCGTTGATCTCTAAAGCTTGATTGTATCCATTGAGATCTATCGTGGGTGTAAGTCTATTTTACACCTCGTGCAGAGTTGGAATCAGGATGTGCAATACGGGCCATCAATCTCACTTGATCGGAGATGTCGAGATCTATCTGAGGTTCCAAAGTTTACTTTGCTCCCTTTGTAAGTTGGAGTACGATGTGGATTATGCATAGTCGTTAGATCTATCATGCACGAACCTTGTCGTAAACCCTCGCATATGTTTCCAACGTGGTGCAAGATGCGGTATTTTCCATCGGTGAAATTCACCGACTTGTCAAATATGTCGAGTAGATGGCACCACGTAAACTTGCATCCTTGTTCCCGACACCATATATATCTAGGCCATCAAATCGGACAAGTCTACAGTCTGTTATATTCTTCGGGGGGTAGGTTGTCATAAACACCTGTGTTTGCTTTAGTTCGATGGGAATCTAGGTCGCGAATCTACCTCACGATCAACCCATGGATCTAGAAGGGGGAAAAATCATGGTGGTAGTGAAAAGTGGAAAGTGGTAGTGAATAATGGGGCCTAAGTGGTGACCGACATCAAAAGAAGGAAGATTGCATAGGTGCCAGGTATTGAGGGGAGGTCATGAAAGCTAGTTCGTGTCCAATATGAACTAAGAAACCTGAATTAGTACAAGAAGTTATCTTTGAATGAAGCAAAGGTACATAAGGGTGTTGGAAATATGATGCAGGATGTTGTCCTTGATGGCAACCCACTGAATGAAGATAAAGACATGCGACTGTTGACATATGTTGTCCTTGATGGCCAGTCCACACGATGAAGTTATTCTTGACTTGATGGACTTGGTAAATGATGTAAATCTGATGTGATATGATGTTTGTTGACAATATGATGCTGTGCTGACCCTTGAAAAGGCAACGCACTTGATGAAGATGATGACAACTTACTTGATGAAGTTGTGCTTGATAGCATATGTCCTTGATGAAGGAAATACGATGTATCCTATGGTGTGAACAAAAGGCAATGAAGAAAGGAGTCGAGGAATGTACTCAAAGTATGATGAAAAAGAGTATGTCTCTCGGTATCACGCGGATTGGACTAGGGAAATCGCGTATGCACTGCGTGAAAAGAACGTGCCAAGTCGCGTATGGGCTAAAGCGCTCAAAAAGTGAAAATCTAGCTCGAGGTATTGAAGGCTCATGGTATTGAAGAAAGGCGCTGAGTAGTATTGAGAGCTCATGGTATTGGTGCCGCAGTGGTATTGAAAAAGGGGCTCATGGTATTGACAAAGGGTAATCATATATAAGGAGAAGAGATTCGTTATTGCAAATGATGGATGTGAGAGCGAAGATGTCTGAGCTTGAATGAATACTTCTCTATAGTATATACTGCATGGAAAAGGGTAAAGGTTTGATGATAGATACTGAATCTATGAAGCACTTATGAAGAAATGATGAAGCGAGGATCTTTAGATGCGAAATGTACCGCATGTGCTAGGTACTTGTTTATGGAGTGATTAGATACGTGATGAGGCGACATCTAGGCGAACATACGTGCGAAGAAAAAGGGTCAAATGCGAGCTGAATATCTAATCGATGAAGTATCTTTACTGTGATGATTGAAGGTGTCTGTCAGCTAAACTTCGCCGCGGAGGAGAGCGCGTATATACGCGAAAGCTTCGGCGAAGAGAAACGCGTGCTCACATAATAAAATATACAACTGAGGTATCTTTATTTCGGTTTGTAGTGGACGGAAAGCGCATATATACGCGACATCGAGTGAAGGGAAAGCGCGTATGCCAAACTAGGGCTTCTTTGAAGCAAGGGGTATGAAATATCGATCCTGTTCTGGCTTTGTGTTTTCGCTATCGATGCTATGTGTTGATATGTATCTTGTTGGTGACGTATGTTTGTGCTTAAAAGTATGGAAAGGGTCCGAGTGTGAAAATATGATGAAATGTGGCACCGCAAGTGGTGTTCTATTGAAGTTGTTGGATCCGGTGTGAAAAATTGATGAAACGTGGTCCAAGGTGGTGCTGAGGGTTGTAGCCTTCGGTCGAGAGTCGTAGCTCCCTTCCGGGTGGCGAGTAAAGCGAGATCGTGGTAGCTCCCTTCCCGGGTGGGGGCGGTAAGCCGAGTCGAGTTGGAGCTCCCTTCCGGGGAGAGCGGTAAAGCGAGCGCGAGGTGGGTGCACAACGTCTTTGGTCCAAATCTGCGCGAGCACATATGTTGTGAGATGTTTTTCTCTGTAATAAAATATTGAAGGGCGAGCAAGCTACGGCGGTGGTTTTCTCCCGATTTGGGTTTCCACCTAAAAATCCTGGTGTTCATGTGTGATGCTTTGTGTGATGGTTTATTGCGATTTCTTCTTTACTGTTTGTACTTGCTTATTGAATATCGAAGAATGAATGATGGAATGGTTTAAGTGAAGACTTAATGACATATCTAAATCTCTGCGTATACGCTAGTTTAATAAAGAGGGGATCCGCGTATATACGCTAGTTTAACGAAGTAAAGTAGCGTATGGGTTCTGCAGAAGCAAGAAAAAGTGAGAAGTTTTGATTATGCGGTAAATGCGATTCACTCTCGGTATTTTTCCCAACAGATTAGGTATCGGGCGTGGTCCTTGCAGCGAAAGCTTGGTCGCTTGAAGGAGATCCGTCCGCAATGGGAAAGAAGCAAAAGAAGAAGCCTATTCGAAGAAAGGAAGATATTTCGAAGAGACACATGGATACCGCGAGGAAATCAAAGGAGATGAGATCTGATAGTGATTGGGATCATCCCAGCACAGAAAGATCTTAGTGGTGCGAAACAATGGCTGAAGAATATCTGTCAACCTAGAAGAAGCCGAAAAGATTACGACCAAGCTCTACAAAAGTGCTCATGGCGAAAGAAGCAAAATACTCAAGGTAAGGAGATGTCTCGAGAGAAACAGCGGTGCTGTGAGAAGTTGACAAAGATGAATGCGATTGTGATCCTTGTAATCTTATACGTGCGAACGCGATGATGTTGAGGATTTAAAAGAAGTTATCAAAGATCAACAAAGAATATTTAATGAGAAGGGCGACGCCTCCAAGCTGTGCTTTTAAGAGCGAAAAGGATGTTCGATGATGTACACAGTCGAAGTAAAGGGATATCAGAGCGGAATCATCTCTCTGCCAAGCGAGAACTTGAAGAATCAAATGAGAAGAATGAAGGACTTGAAGCCCAGAAAGCGTTTCTCTAAAAACGAGATGCTGGAAAAAATCAAAAAGGAAGAATGAAGGTCTGGAAAATTTGGAATCATCTCTCTACAAGCAAAACTTGAAGCATCAAGTAAGAAGAGTGAGGAACATCTACCATCATTTGATAAGGAAGGACTTGAAGCGAAATCGTTTCCCTCAAAGAAGACTTGGATAAATCAAATAAAGAAGAATCACAGACTTGAAGCGAAATTGTCTCCCTCAAAGAAGATCTCATAGCATCGGAAACAAGAAGAATGAAGAAGTACACGGCAAACATGTGAAGACAACGGAAATTGGTTGAAAGAAGAAATCCTAAATCGAAAGTCAAGTAGAAGATGGAAGAAGGAAGAAAGCATGACCAAGCAATGCCAAGGCTTGGAGAGTTGGGAATAGCTTATTCAAAAGTAAATTAGAAGAAAAGATTAAACTTTTGAGGTTTCATGATAGTACTAAAATCTTGGACAATATTCGAGTAATCAAGGTCTCCACCTTTGCTCAAACATGGTCTTGGTTTCCATGAAACCATTAAAGGTGAATCTAGTTCACAAGGGAATGCTAATGATTCAAAGGAAGACAATGCAAAACCTGAAGTGTTGAAAGAAACAAAAGGTCAACCAGGTCATGAATACTCAAAGGAAATCATTCAATAATGTTGAATGCTTTAGATGTCATAACTAGGGCATGTTGCAACAAATTGCGAAGTAGATTGTTTTGACCACGAACAAAACGAGATCCTACTCGAAGGTACTCTAGTCTCTTGAGAGGATATTGTTTCTCATGTAACATGTATGGACATAAAGCGATTGCAAAAGGAGGAAGATTAGAAATACTGCTACATGATTCTTATGCTTATTTTTCGATACATGAATGTTCATCAACACTTAATAAGTATGGACATGTAGAAAAAGGAATGCGGGATGAACGAATGCGGGAAAGTGGATAACTCGGCCTCAAATAGAAAGTTCAAGCAAATTTGGAAAAGAAGGAGGACGAAATTCGAAACGTGAGGTCGGCCCTACGCGATCATCAGCACGAAGCTTACTTCTGCGATTGTTGCGGGAATGATGTGGGATACATTAGGAGATTTAGTAATGTCGTCACGGGGGGAGCAATGCATGATGACTCTCATGGTTGATTTGATTATTACGGTTAGATGTATTTCGACGAGTGTATACGTTGTGAAGAAAGAACGGGAACGAAGGTAAATTTGCGAAGAAGATGAAGGTGTAAAATTTTCTATATTACACTTTCCATACGGCAGTTATATTCACAAAAGTCGCGTATACACGCTGGTGAGTTTCGGCCAGAGACACGATCGCGTATGCATTGATAAAAAGAATTTATCGATAGCGAAGATGCGGAAGCGAGAGGTCGGGGGGAGCATCGATCGACTACGTGGTGCTTCCCATTAGCATTATTAAGTTACCATTCATGATTATAATGACATGATACTTGGTTTCCTATGTTGAAGGTTATGGTTGAGTCCTGTTTGATTGTTGATGAAGAGTATTCGTTGAAATCTTATAATTCAGAGAGAAGGACAGATCATGCAGAGATTGTTTGCTGTTGAAGGTGTTTCAGATTGCACAAGTTAAGGAAGAGCACTGGTTTAGGGGGAGCAGCAGGTTGAATACTAATGATTGCATTGTTGGCAATATGATTGCTTATTCTCTGGTTTTTGTGATACTCATGCTCAAATGAAGATGACTTGGTACATGGCTCATTATGATGATATTTTGAGCCCTGGTTGCTAATAAGTATCTTTTGTACTCACACATGGATGAGTTGGATGTCGTGTGATTCAGAAATAAGATTAGATCATGCATAGTTTGTTACTATGGTTGAGATCTTTTGCCTACATATGTTACTTCATGTTAAATCTTAAAGGTCATGGTGATGTAGGATGGTGGTGGACCACATGAATGATTGCTTGACACTTATGGGAAGTTGTTGTTTTGATATGATAAACTTTCTTGGAAAGATTGTATTGATGCTGCATAGAATATGAAGGCTTGGTTACTATTGTACTGATGCCACAACCGTTGGATAACGCTTGAAGACACAACTACATCGTTCTATCTATCTGTAGTCCAGGGAAGCATTCAAATGTCTCAGAAAGAAGCTGAACACTGTCTTTGCCTCACAGAGGATCAGTTCTGGTTGAATTTAGAAGATGGCTTTGGATACGCGGGTTTACTGAAACACAGTCGCGTATACACGCGAGTTCCTGCACAGAAAACCGCGTATGGTTGGTTGCTAGCAATTTTTGGTTGGTTCAGCTCTCTTCAGCACAGCTGCAATGCTGTTTGGTATCTCTGATACTGTTTGGTATCTCTGGTGGTGTTCCAGTTCTCATAATTCTGTTTCTAATGTTTTGATGAAGATGCCTTGATGATTTGTTGGTGGAAGTTTTTCAGGATGCACAAACTAAGGGGGAGCCTTAGTCATTTGGAAAGATTGCTTGGTTGCACAGATTCAGGGGGAGCATTAGCGTTGCTGAGTATAATGCATTGTTGGCATTATGATGGTTCTGTTATATGATCTCTCTTGAGGTCTTCTTGGTATTGGTCATGAAAAGTCATATTTGTAGTTTGATGAAAAGGTCTTGTTGAGACTCATGTTGTAAAATTGTAATATTCAGTTATGTAAGGACTTGTCAATTTTGTAAACCCACTTGGTTGGGTAGCTGAGTCAAATTTTGTAAACCCACTTGGTTGGGCAGCTGAATCAAATTTGTAAACCCACTTGGTTGGGTAGTTGAGTCTCATATGTAAATCCACTTGGATGGATAATTGATGTAAGTATGAGTCTTTGGTGATAGGAAGTTCATAGAGTCATGTAATTCATTGACAAATATGTTTGAAGATTCAGCATGAACTCAGGGGGAGCTTGGCCACTTCAGCACATATCAGATCTGCAGAATGTTTCTTCCACATGAGGAGAAAAGGGTAAGTGTGTTGGTTTTGATCCGCCCGTTGCCCTTGATGTCAAAGGGGGAGAGTGACATGGTGTGTGAATGAAGATAATGATGTGACCTTTGCCCTTGATGTCAAAGGGGGAGAGTGACATGGTGTTTGAATGATGCCAAAAATGGAGAGAGTGACATGGAAAATAAGGAGAATGACATGGTGTCATTGTATTCTTAATGTATCTATCTGTTGTGGTAACCAAACACCATCATGGTTGCCATCAAGTCCAAAGGGGGAGATTGTTGGAAATATGATGCAGAGTGTTGTCCTTGATGGCAACCCACTGAATGAAGATGAAGACATGCGACTATTGACATGTGTTGTCCTTGATGGCAAACCACCTGATGAAGTTATGCTTGACTTGATGGACTTAGTAAATGATGTAAATCTGATATGATATAATGTGTGTTGATCTTGAAAGGCAACCCACTTGATGAAGATGATGACAACTTACTTGATGAAGTTGTGCTTGATAGCATATGTCCTTGATGAAGGAAATCTGATGTATCTATAGTGTGAACAAAAGGCAATGAAGAAAGGAATTCAGAATGTACTCAAAGTATGATGAGAAAGAGTATGTCTCTTGGTATACGCGGATTGGACTAGGGGAAATCGCGTATGCACGCGGAAAAGAACGTGCCAAGTCGCGTATGGGCTAAAGCGCTCAAAAAGTGAAAATCTAGGGGCCCGTGGTATTGAAGGCTCATGGTATTGAAGAAGGCGCCCGTGGTATTGAAGGCTCATGGTATTGGTGCCCGTGGTATTGAAAAAGGGGCTCATGGTATTGACAAAGGGTAATCATATATAAGGAGAAGAAATTCATTGTGCAAATGATGAGTGTGAGCGCAAGATGTCTGAGCTTGAATGAATACTTCTCTATGAAGTATATCTGCATGGAAAGGGTAAAGGTTTGATGATAGATCTGAATCTATGAAGCACTTATGAAGAAATGATGAAGCGGGATCTTTAGATCTGAAATGTACTTGTATTTGCTAGATCTGTTTATGGAGTGATCTGTTGGTGACGTATGTTTGTGCTTAAAAGTATGGAAAGGGTCCAGTGTGAAAATATGATGAAATGTGGCCTGCAAGTGGTGTTCTATTGAAGTTGTTGGATCCAGTGTGAAAATTGATGAAACGTGGTCCAAGGTGGTGCTGAGGGTTGTAGCCTTCAGTCAGGGGGTCGTAGCTCCCTTCCAGGTGAGGCTGGTAAACGAGATCGGGGGGGTCGTAGCTCCCTTCCAGGTGAGGCTGGTAAACGAGTCAGGGGGTTGGAGCTCCCTTCCAGGAGAGGCTGGTAAACGAGCGCAGGTGGGTGCCTGCGTGCTGGTCAAGTCTGCGCCAGCACATATGTTGTAAGATGTTTTCTCTATAATAAAATATTGAAGGCTGAGCAACTGCAGCGGTGGTTTTTTCCCGATTTGGGTTTCCACCTAAAAATCCTGGTGTTCATGTGTGATGCTTTGTGTGATGGTTTATTCTGTTCTTACTGCACCTGTTTACTGCTTATTGAATATCTGAAGAATGAATGATGGAATGGTTTAAGTGAAGACTTAATGAC
Organism: Pinus albicaulis; assembly: GCA_034641835.2. NCBI lineage: Eukaryota > Viridiplantae > Streptophyta > Pinopsida > Pinales > Pinaceae > Pinus > Pinus albicaulis. The sequence continues at coordinate 919,679,402 of CM076577.1, read as the reverse complement.
ATATCTAAATCTCTGTGTATACGCTAGTTTAATAAAGGGGATCCGCGTATATACGCTAGTTTACTGAAGTAAAGTAGCGTATGGGTTTTAGAAGCAAGAAAAAGTGAAAGTTTTGATTATGCAGTAAATACTGATTCACCCCCCCCTCTCAGTATTTTTCCCAACAAAGGGAGGCCCGTATGTCTAAATACAG